>OZ035998.1:37698558-37948558 GCA_964035015.1 Corallium rubrum
TACCTATGCATAACATTTAGTTTTATTCTTTTTCCGAATTGTTTAATCATGTGTTTTGGACTCTCAAACTTGTATTTTCCATTTTTCAAGAAACTGTGTGGAGCCACCTTAAACGAACACAGATAAACAATTTAACGATCTAACCATTAATAATTTCCATTACTAGTAATCATTTTGTAGCCGTTTTGGTTATCTGTAGAACTTATTGCTTCCCGTATATAATTTCGGCGCCACTGCTGCTTCACAAGAACAACCGGTGGCTCTACTGATCGTTGATCGTGACATACTACGCATTTTGTGATTGGTCAATTTAGTTAAAAGAAGGCTTGTCATTGGCTTATCGCCAGAGATTTCTATCAGCGGATAGTAACTCCTGCAATAGCCAATGAAATTCAAGGATTTGTGATAGAAACTTGTAAATTTATACTAAATAACAAATATAATATAAAGACGCGCTCATTGGCTATTAGCCATGCCGTTATAACTGGCAACAGCACGCTGACGTGACATCTCGGTTGATAGGTAGACTTTGTTTGTCTTGTTCTGTCGTTTATATGACGTAAGGTTCCCATCTTTTATTTTAGTGTTATCGTCAGATCATTCTGGATGCCTTAGTATTTTAATGAAAACCCCATTTTCCAAACGAGGTGCAAAGGTCGTCATACAAGAGGCCAAACACATCAGAGATACAAAGGTAATATTTACCTCGCCAACGACGACTTTTTGTCTCAAATAATAGGGGAAATCTAACCTGAGAATTAAGAAGTTATGTATCTGAATATTATTCATAATTGGCGAATAAAGTACACCAATTGGAATTGTGCATAGCCTTTTGCATTTTAAGAGTTGTACGTATTCTTATATCTGAAAACACTATAAACATAGAAAATCGTTTACTGAAAATAAACTGACACTGGTTAGTGCACGTGCCTTTCACCTCTGCGACCCGGGTTCGATTCCTGCACGGTGCAGTTATCTGATTAAAAAAATTTCACATTTTGAAATTACAAATTTCATATATGAATTGAAGATTTCATATGTGAATTGAAGATTTCATATGTGATTTGTTTTCATATATGGAAATTTCATATATGAATTTTTTTTTTCCCACATGTGAAATTAAAAATTCCATATATGAAATTGCCATTTCACATATGAAATTTCAATTTCATACGTGAAAAGTTCCATTTCATATATGAAATTGCCGTTTCATATATGAAATCTTATGTGAAATTTTCGTAAGGGTGAGAAGAGTACTTCCAGTTTGACTCTGACAAACACCACAGGCTTCCTCCAGGTACTCCGGTTTCCTCCTGTAGTAACACTGGACCAATGAGGGTGGGCCCTTTCTGGACCTCTGAGGATAACAGTTTAGATATAACTGATAGAGTTATCCAGTATAAATAAGGTTAGTTTAGTTTTTTGTAGCCGAAAACAACCTCGGTAAACCATCTGAGTTCCAGTGGCTCAATGGTGAGAGCGTCCGGCTGCTGGCATTCGGAAGGTTGTGGGTTCGAGTCCCGTCTGGAACTGAGAGTTTTTCTCTGAGTTTAACTTACGACAGCTTGTATAGCAAAAACATACGAAAAAACTTTTTAACTTCTTATTAACCGAGAGTATGGTCATTACGAAGAAATATTAGACGGAGGTCTTGACAGTACGGACCGAGATCGTAGAGCGAGGTTTGTACATAAAAGAGTCTGATATGTATTTTCCGGTTATGACCAAGCAGTCGAGGTTATTATATGGTTTTTGAAACAACTGAACATTCTTACATCACCTTACATAATACGTATTTATCATAGGCGTAGAGTTTTGTTTTTGTCCGGGGGGCTGGACAGGGCCTTTTTAAGAATTTTCCCATGAGGGGCGTTCACAAAAAGGGACTCTTCCAGGGGAGTCCGGAGGCATGCCCCTGGAAATGTTTGAAATTTAGATTCTCGGAAATGCCATTTCCTGTATTCTGAGGGGTGATTTTTAAAAACGCTTAAGGTCATGAAATGTCATAAAAACTAGTTAAAATACAACACATTTCAACAATTTTTCAATGTTGTGTTTACTGGGTTGTCTTATGTGCACATGGGTGCTTTTGGCTGACAGGAATGAGACTGTAACAGTTACTTTGCCCTAATCAGTAACCTATAATTTGTGAATGGTGATTGATGAGTCAGATGCTGCAAAATTTCGGGGGTTGGGGGGGGTGGGGGGTGGGGGTGGGGGGTGAGGGGTGGTTGGGGGGGGGGGGGGGGGTGGTGAGCCCCCTCATTAAGATTTCTTGGGGGGCTAAAGCCCCTCAGCCCCCACCCTCATACTCTACGCCTATGGTATTTATAGCTTAAACTCGAGCATGTGACATAGACTCATTGTTTTTAATGTTGTTGCTCTTGTTTTTATCGCTTTCGGAATACTTAAACTCACTTCCAAATTGCTCATCGTCCAGCTCATACATGATTTAGTCCTTAGGTTATTGAATTCTCAAATTGTTTTCGGTTTTCTTGCGTTGTTCTTTTGTAAACAAAATGGCTGTCAAAACCCGTAATCGACCGGTCGATTACGGAAAATAACCGACCGGCACGTGACGCGTCTCAGCCAATGAGAACACACGATTTCAATGGAAGTAACTTGTGCCAAATATATAATTTAATATATAACGTTTTAAAATATTTTTTGTAGCTTGATCCGACCAAGAAATTAACAGGATATTATCAGCCGAAACAGGAACCCCAATCAGTTGTTACAATTGAATTTCCGCCTCCGGTAAGTGTTGTTCTCTTGCTTAACGAAAAACGGCCCGTTTATTAGTTTACCCTAACACAAGACTATTTTATACCCATCAAAGTGAGGACCCTCAGCAAGCCTACAATCATACATGCATGCCAAGTATGGATAGGTCACCCGAATATTTTCGCTATGACTTCTCTCTGGCTCGTCTTGTAATCCTATCATGGGTGGCGTGTGCTGTTAGCGCGCTGTCTGGTTAGACGGTTAGACGGGGTTAGTACTTGGATGGGGTGACCGCTCGAGAATGATCATGTGGAACACATGTGAGTAGAGTTGTAGTTGATCTCTCCTGTGCTTCGAGGGTTTTTCGCCGGGTTCTCCAGTTTTCCTCCCTTCCGTGAAATCAACACCTACATCATAACTGTGATCCGTAGACGGAACTGTGTTGGATGGCGGCTGCTTGGAGTGCCTTTAATATGCCTCGACACGGCCACGTTGATCTGCGTCCTTTGTAATTCAGCCACTGACTGCAAGTAAGGATGATTAGCCCCCAGTCTTTTGTCCTTGTCACTGCTTCCCCCTTTTCAATGTTGAAATGAAAGTATTTCGCCCTCTGGATTATATATCGCTAATAAACTTCGGGTGAGGTTCTTAAGTTATTTATAATATGATCAAAGAGGTTTTCTAAAGATTTCAATAGGAAAAGAGCTTGTGACGAGGTTCTATTGTTATGGCGAGGTTTATATAAGGTTGGGAGGTTTATGACCTGTATATAAACCGAGGTACATCAAAGAAAACCGACTTGATCATATGAGTATGTATAAAACCTGTAGAAGATGTGTTGAGAGTAGGAAACCCTATGTTCAATTCAAAATTCGCTTATTTTTAACATTCAAAAGCAGGGAGGGGGCACACGGACGTTTTAAGCAATTTGAGGCAAGTCCGCAAGTGTCCTACAACAATTGGTCATGATTTTAGGCCGCAGTAGGTTCAGTTGGGTCGAAATAATAAAAATAGGCACGCTTGGGCATACATGTATCTGCAGCGTCAGACCGCTCGGACTGACGAAAATACCTTCTGAAATTTGATTGGTGCCGAAGAATATTCTACTGTTACTTAACGAACGTTTTGCAGATACAGAAATTGTTTTTAATAAAAACGTTTTGTAGTACAGGTCTAAGCTTCATTTTAGCTTATTGCATAGCTCTAGTGTCCGTTTTGTTTATTAAAATGTTCTATACTCCTAGCGTTTGTATATTTAGAGAAATTCTGTTTATGACAAGCGTTATGCTGAGGTATTTAGTAACGAAATACTGACGTTTTGGGCGGAGCCCTTCAATTAACCTTCTTCTGTACAAGCTTAAGGTGGCTCCATACAGTTTCTTGAAAAATGGAAAATACAAGTTTGAGAGTCCAAAACACGTGATTAAACAATTTGGAAAAAGAATAAAACTAAATGTTATGCATAGTTAAACAGTCGGACAATCAAAAACTATTACCAAATAACTGGTAGTAGTTGTTGCTATGACAACAGTGACGTTTCAAAATGGCTGCCAATTACTCTTAAAACTAAATTCGAAAACTACTTTGGTGACCTGCAATTTTTTTCATTAAAACTTTTCTCGAAGTATGAGTAATCAATAGGCCGATTTAAAAAAAATTCTGTAGAACGAATAATTTTTTATTTGGAAAAATCATGTTTGTTAATTTTTAAAAAATTTGGATCTACAGAATTTTTTTAAAATCGGCCTATTGATTACTCATACTTAAAGTTTTAATGAAAAAAAGGGGGGGTCACCAAAGTTTTTTTCGAATTAAATTAGTTTGAAGGGTAATTGGCAGCCACGTCATTGTTGCCATAGCAACAACTCTGCTATTTACTTGGTAACAGTTCTTGATTGTCAGAATGTTTAACTATGCATAACATTTAGTTTTATTCTTTTTTTCGACTTGTTTAATCACGTGTTTTGGACTCTGAAACTTGTATTTTCCATTTTTCAAGAAACTGTATGGAGCCACCTTAAGTTGTAGTCGAATTTGTCTGTTTTGCTCCCAAACGAAGTAAGGCAGTTACATTTCAATTTATAAAATAGATTGCGTCATCCGCATCCCGTGAATGGTCAGTTACCGTGTTTGTATCAGGCTACGGTATATACAAACACGATTGTGACGTCACATTAGTTTTATTTCGCTTAACTCGAGTGAGTTTGGGAGAATTCGAAAATACTTACATAAACTTTCGTCGTATTCTCCCAACTCAAATTCATGTTTGCATATCAGACTATATAAACACGGGCGGCCATTTTCTATTTCTTAAATAACAAAAGGAGTTGTTTTCATTTAGGGGGTGTTTATTACCCTGCGAGCCCCTTTCCGACCTACGCAGGCTTCGGGGAAAAGTGGGCTCTGCCAACAAACTCGATCTTCGTGACTGACGAGTCAGTCAGGTTTTAAACTGGTCAGACAAGTTCTAGTTTATGAACACGCCACGATCGGAAATTGCGGCTGTCGACTTGATCCTAATCCAGGTCAGCCTGGATAGCTACGCATGAGTAGAACGAATGTCTTGCCTGTAAACGTCATCAATACAGGCCGACAGGAGCGAGGACACCCCGAGCTCAAAGTCAAACATCTCCGCTCAAAATCGTTGCTCGACCGTAATTCTTCCACGAGCGCATAGCAAGAAGGTTGGGCTTGCCATAGAATACGGTTTGTTGACCACTCGTGGAATTTTCGCGATGTACGAACCCCCATTACCCTTCACAAATTCATCAGTTTCAAATGTCCTCAGAACTCACTTGAGCCAGCACGCACGTGGACTGCGAACTGCCCCATGAAAGTGGCCGATTTTCTATGCGATTTCCGATCGTGGTTAGCAGGAAAATAGTAGCAAAAAATAGCAGAAAAACTCAAAATTTCAGTTCGGTCTAGCAGGCGACCTGAGAATAGGCCGGCGTGAACTGAATATTAGGCCGGACTCATGAGAACGAACTACAGTAAAAACACTACAACCAGCCTAAAGTCAGTCCCAGTCCCGCCTGAGTTCGGGCCGGCCTCATGTAAACACCCTGTTAGGTAAGCTAGCTAACAATTACCTTCTTGTTGCTCATATAGGAACCAGTGTCAGCCAAGCTCGCTGGTGGTTTACAAGCTGTTTTGCGAGGCAATAGACAAATACCTCCCAAAAAAAGACCTGAAGTAAAATCTCAACAAGTTATTCATTCGAGAAAACCTGATCACAAAGAACATCGTCCTGAAGAACGCAAGCGAGCTGTTGAATTAAAAAGTAAGTTGAGGACTTGACTCAAACTTACACAATGAATGTAAAAATCTGAATGTAAAAGTATGTTACTCCAACCCACTGCCGTGTTTACAACTTATGCAGAAGCTTCTACTTTGTCAGCTGGTGGAACGTATTCTTTAGTAACATGATATAGTAAAAATATTTATGGCAAATGCGACCTATTCGTTACTGTATGTATATTTGTGAAATTCATTACTAATTCATGAGTTTTGCAGCCAATCCAATTTCAGAAATTACGTCACATGTATACCCCTGTAAACCCCATACAAACTAAAACCAGTGATGCTAATTAGTTACAACCACTAGTGGATGTATACTCTTCTGATACAACCACTAGTGCTTGTAACTAATTAGCATCTCAATATCCCAAAGGGATTTTTACTGTTCATTCATTTCACAAGTTGTTTCGGCTCGTGATTGTATATTCAATACAACACGGCCGCTCGTGTTGTAAACATTATTTGTATATATATATATATATATATATATATATATATATATATATATATATATATATATATATATATATATATATATATATATATATATATATATATATAATCGAAATATAGTAAGGTTAGATATACTGCCGAAACAGAGAACGTAGGAGTCTCACGTTTCGAGCGAAGGCCCACGTTTCTCTCTGACAAAGGGCCTTCGCTCGAAACGTTAGACTCCTACGTTCTCTGTTTCTGTATAGTATATCAAACCTTACTATATTCCGATTGTTGTTTCTACACTGCCTACGCAGTACGCTACTTTTATTGCACTATATATATATATATATATATATATATATATATATATATATATATATATATATATACATATACATATACATATACATATACATATACATATACATATACATATACATATACATATACATATACATATACATATACATATACATATACATATACATATACATATACATATACATATACATATACATATACATATATACATATACATATACATATACATATACATATACATATACATATACATATACATATACATATACATATACATATACATATACATATACATATACATATACATATACATATACATATACATATACATATACATATACATATACATATACATATACATATACATATACATATACATATACATATACATATACATATACATATACATATACATATACATATACATATACATATACATATACATATACATATACATATACATATACATATACATATACATATGAGTTTGAGCTTTCGTCGTCTGCGACCTCCTCAGAAACTTTTTGACGAGGCCGTAGAAGACGAAAGCTCATATGTATTTAAAACAGTAACGAATGGATCGTTTTCACTCACGTGATCGGTGGTCCCATAGGGGTAGTGAAACAAAACGAAACGTTTGAATAAGAATAGTGTTAAATTCCCATAGGAAAAAGATTGTGCACCAACATGGCCGCCATTTCATTGTTTCGGTGCACCAGTATGGCCGCCGTGACGTCAGATGAAAATCAAGAATAGGCCGTATTTGCAATGTTTTCAACTGGCGGGAAAATTTTCCAAACGTATTTGAATATTTTGTCACGTGATCTCCGGCCTTTGCCAAAGCGATCTCCCGCCTCGCCGCATCTTCTCACGAACGCCCTGGGGACGAGGTTGTGTAAATAACAGACCTGACATCATGCCTGATAAAGAGACTGTTTTTCCGCGTGTAACGAACATGATTTGTATATTTATAAAAACTTAAACTGCCTAAGACGGCTAAGAGCTGTCTCTTTTGGGATGCTGCATGTTCACGAGAATGAATTAATCTAATCAATAGATTATATCAAACGGAATAACTGTCTCCAGGCCCGTTGAGAAACGAAGAGGCCCCCAAATATTAGGTCTCTGGAATGGTATTTTCTGCATTGTGATGGCGCTATTTTCTTATTTTCATCTGAATTGTTGAGCTGGATTTGAAATATTTTGATATATAAGTCCCATGTTGTATGGGGCTCTGGGTCAAATTACTCTTGGCGGCCGTAACTGTCTCATATCCATATCTGTTGTAATCATCAGAATTGTTTGGTGTTGTGTTTTTTTTATTTTAGCAAACAACAAGTCTGCTCCTTCGTTTCACATGTTTCCTCACGATCCTGAAGACGACGATTTATTTACGTCATCAAGGTCGCGAACATCAAGCGCTACTTTTTTGTCTAAGTTATCATCCAAAGTTCGTAATCCATCGAAAACAGACCTCGCTACTTTGCAGCAAGTAAGAGCAGTTTATGTTTTCAGTTCGCTAATCAATCTAAAAGTGTTGGTTGCACAGGAATCAGCGCACGTGTCTTTTATCTGTGATCCGAGTTTGATTCCTGTGTGATACAGTTATCCTATTAGAAATTTCACGGGAAGAGTGCTTACAGTAACACCGCTGCCAAACGTTTTGCGCCTGCGCGACATCCAAGCACGTATCTCAAAAAAAAAAGCGGGAAAACACTGAAACATTTGGACTGGTCCAAGAGTCCGACACAAAAATTAAAATTATAAGCATACTACCAAAAAGATAAGGTAGGTAATTTGTGCATGGCTTCTTTGTTAATATTGTAACATATTCTGAAATGCCTCCTTCGTAATTTTCATGCCCCTTTTTTTAAAACACAAATGAATAGTCGAGTCTTACTTAGTCTTCACTGTCTGGTTGTTGTCGCTACGGCTAGTTCCCACTTCTCTTGCAATGTTTACTCTGGCGAATTCAGGCATGCGCAAACGTCTGGCTGCGGTGTTGCTTACAGTTTGACTCCACCAAAAACCGCAGATTTTTTCTGGATATTTCTGCTACTGCAAAATTACAGTGATATAGTACGTGAAGGTGTTTTGGGTGAAAGGTACTGAAGTGTTACCTTCGGCACAGCTATTAATGGCGTTTGCGATTGTAAGCGTATATAATATCAAGATACTTGACAACGACATTACTGACCAATAACTATGTCTGTGAACACACAGAACACATTCGAAACGCGAAAGACTTGAGTCTTGATCAGAACTCAGGAAAGCAAAGAAAGAAAACATCATTTCCACACATGTTACAGCGTTCATATGTCAAGTCTCTTCGGGGGTATTAGATATCAACACAGCTTCATGTTTACCTAGAAAGTGTCACTTGCAAGTTCAACTTAATCAACGGCGTGTGCGATTGTAAGTGTATATAATATCAACATACTTGCCAGCGACTTTACTAACCAATAACTGTGTCAACACCCAAAACACATCCGAGACGAGAAAGACTTGATCCGACATCAGGAAAGCAAAGAAAGAGAGCATTTGGCATGCATGCATCAGTTTCGCAAAGCCTGATGGGATGATGCAATAATTGCCATTCCTCGACATAGACAAAAAAAACAAAAACAAAACAAAACGAAAAAACGAAACGAAACGAAACGAAACGAAACGAAACGAAACGAAACGAAACGAAACGAAACAAAACAAAACAAAACAAAACAAAACAAAACAAAACAAAAAAAGGTCTACCACAGGTAGCCCGAGTAATAAAGTTACTTACAATCTTTTTTTTTAGGATCATGAACGTCTTCAAGTACAAGTGTCTCAATTCAAAGCAGAGGTCGACAAACTTCAGTCGATATCAATGTATTGTGGAATAAAGATGGATGCGTATATAAGTAAGTATAGGAATGAAGGTACAGTTCAGTGTGGAACACAGTATAGCGCCGCGTTTTGCATACTACTTTCTTGTTTTTACGTATGTGACAATTTTGGTAAATGTCATTTTCACTTATATTGCTAAAAGCTTTTATTTTTGCATTCAATGTCACGTAAGTCTTTTGTTTCTTATTTTGTAATAACTGCTCCAGGACAACTGCCGGCAGCAAGTTGTTTGTTTAGTAGACCATTTGCACAATGGTGTTACGTGGCTACAGCTACCAGAATGCTTTGCCAGTTTATGATACTGGTATATACGTAGACACATAACGCCATTCGACGTCATTGTGCAAATAGTCTATTGTCTTCAGGACAAAATGAAATAGGTCAAGATGTGGGACAACGAAATTACTGAGAACTACGGAGTGGCCTGGAAACAGCTATGCCCAGTTAGTTTTAACGTCCAACGTTAAAGTGTTTATCAAGCAGAGTTGGAAAAAAGCTGCGGGTATGCGAGTACCACCCGGAGGAAGGTTTACTTTAGTGGGGAAGGTTTAAAGTGAAAACACATGAAACAACGTATTCGGTAATCTGAGAAAGTTACAATTGATCAAGCAAGGTGTCGAGAAGAAAAGCGATTTGCAGCAAAACATTCGCTAACTAACAATTATCCAGCACTGGCAGTGGCAACATGTGTGAGACATGTACGCTGATGTCTGCTGTGATGTCTGTATCTTCCCAGCAGTCGACGGTAGTTAGTAGGCTGTCAGTCAGCAGTGGTCAGTTATTAGTAGCTATTGTAGTATGCCAAAGCTTACCTAGGAAAAGCAAGGTACTGTAAAAGTCACGCAGTATTTATGAAAGTTGCAAAACACAAAGTTCTCGCTATATATTTTGAGGAAGGTTATCTAAACTTAAAAACCCATCCAGAGAAAGGTTGAATACTTTTTCCAACTCTGTTATCAAATGAAAAACTCGTTAGCACTTCTTATTTTAATAAATAGAAGAGCATTCTCGAGTTATAAACCTTCAAAATTTGCCATGGCTACTTCTTTTTTGGAGAAATTTTGACTTCTTGGTAACAATACGTTATGACGTACTATATTATTATTTTATTTTTTTTTTATTTTACTTGTTATTGAACGACCATCTCCAGCAATAAAACCACATCAACTAACTGCTGGCGCAAGGGGAGTACAGGACAAAGATGAATTTAAAGAGAATGAAATTTTACCGACATCAGTTCGAGTTATACATGTGCGATCGAAGAAGACACAACCTGGCCGGAAACGATATTTAACAAGCAGGATTCAGTACACCGTTAATACTACAAGTTTTTTTCAGATGGAGCGCCTAATGCTCATAAGTGGTGATATTGAAGTAAACCCTGGTCCAGCAAACAAGTCAAAGTACCCTTGTAAAGAATGTGAGAAGAACGTAAGATCGAACCAAGACGCCATCTTATGTGCAGCATGTGACACTTGGAGTCATGCTAAATGTCTCGGTATGTCAAAAGACTGTTTTAAGTACTATCTTTTGAATCCAAACATCGACTGGATCTGTGATCTTTGTTCACTCCCGAAATTCAACGACTCATTCTTCGACGAAAATGCTTTTCCCTACGATCAAGACCATTCGTTAGACGAAACAACAACAACATCTACATCATGTCCTAGCGAGGTGGGAGATGTTCGCTCAATAAGCTGGTTTCAAACACACATCGGGGGCTACTATAAATCGAATCTTAAAATTGGACATTTAAACATCAACAGTATTTATAACAAGCTCGATGAAGTGAAGGATATATTAAATAAGAGCATGCTGGACATTTTTTTCCTAGCCGAGACAAAGATCGACACCACAGTGTCAGATGTTTTGCTAAAACATCCTGGATATCGTATGATAAGACAGGATCGCAAAAGAGGTGCTGGTGGTCTTCTAGTTTACATCCGCAACGATATTCCAGTGTATAGAAAACGTAAACTTGAACCAGAAAATGTCGAATCTATTTGCCTAGATGTTAAAGATTCTAACAACTGTCACTTCTTGGTATGCGCCTGTTATAGATCTCCAGGTAAATGTAAAGAGACCGACTTCATTGCTTCATTAACTAACGCGACCGAGATGATGTACCGAACAAGAAACGAATTATTACTGCTTGGAGATTTTAACATGAATATGTCTCAAAACGAACCTAACCGGATACCAAATAAGAATCTAACTGATTTCTGTGATAAAGTGTGTTTGCAAAACCAAATTTTCCAACCTACTCGCGTGACAGATAAGTCCAGCAGTTTAATTGACGTTATTTTGGCAAGTCACCCGGCTCGTTATGCGACCAGTAGGACCCTACAGTTAGGGATCAGCGATCATGACCTTATTTATGCTGTTAGGAGAAACAAGCTGCCAAGACCAAAGCCCAGAATAATTGAATATAGACGCTTGAAGAATATCAATGAAGAAAAACTCCTATCGGATTTGAAGAACATCCCCTGGCACTCTGCTTATACCTATGAAAACGCTGATGACATTTGGGAGCACTGGTCAACGCTTTACAAAGAGGTATTAGACCAACATGCACCAATCAAGAAAAAACAAATTCGAAGTGCTCAGTTGCCTTGGATTACCCCGAATATTCTACGAGAGATATCCCGAAGAAACCGATTGTATAAAAAGCACAAACAGCACCCCACTGCGACTTCATGGGATAAATATAGGACACAGAGAAATAAGGTAACAACTATTAAGCGTAAAGAAATGGCGGAATTTTGCCAAAAGGCATCTACTAATGCACGACATCACGGAGAATTTTGGAAGAAAATGGCACCACTTCTACCAACCTCCAGATCTGGTAATCGTAATACAAATGCTACTATCCTTATTGAAAATAAAACCATTATTACAGAAACCAGACAAGTAGCAGAAACATTCAATAATTATTTTGTCGAGGCAGTACATGACAGAGGCAACGGTTCAACAGTGGACGACTTTTCCAATCACCCTAGTATCAAATCAATTCATGGAACTACTCCAATTAATGGCTTTACTTTCAGTACAGTTAGCTCTGATTACATTCACAATATACTTATGAACCTTGATGTAAGGAAAAGCGTAGGTGTTGATGGTATATCTTCTAAACTAATTAAACTATCTGCGCCAGTCATTACAGAGGAAGTTACTAGACTTATAAATTACTTCATTACTAGGCAATGCTGGCCTACTGAATGGAAAAGCAGCAATGTCACCCCAGTGTACAAGAAAGCGGATGAAACAGACAAGAGTAATTATCGGCCCGTTTCAGTCTTATCAGCATTGTCAAAAGTTTACGAGAAAGTGATGTACGATCAAATTTATGGTATAGTTGGTCCACAGCTATCAACGAATCTTTCTGGATTTTTGAAGGGACATTCCTGTATTACTGCATTCTTGAAAATGACTGAAGACTGGCGGGTTAATTTAGATAATCACAAGTCTGTTGCAATCGTTGCAGTAGATTTAAGCAAAGCCTTCGACTCTGTATGTCATAATCTTCTGATAGCAAAACTCAAAGCATACGGATTCAGCACAGATGCTCTCAATTTAATGAAAGACTACTTAATGAACAGACGGCAAAGAGTGAAAGTCGATGGGGTATATTCTAACTGGAAAACTGTAACTACTGGCTTACCACAAGGTACACTGCTGGGACCACTTTTATTTAATATTTTTATGAATGATTTGAACAATTTTATATCCAGAGTGTCATTGAGGTTATATGCTGATGATACTACAGAATATTTTGCACATAATTCACCCATGGTGTTGGAATTCATGATCAATACGGAGCTAAACACTGTAACAGAATGGTTTAACTTGAACTTTCTAACTGTAAATCCATGCAAGACTCAAGCTCTGACCCTTGGTCCATCGAATTACAACTACATTCTTCAACTGAATAATACTATACTTGAAGTTGAAAATACCCTTAAGATTCTAGGAGTCACCATTGATAAGAAGCTTACGTTTAAAGAACATTTGAAAGATCAATTAAAAAAGGCTTATGCGAAGTGTTCAGCCCTACGCAGAATTAAGAAAATGGTCAGTCCTGAAATAATGATAAGACTGTATAAAGCATATATCCTACCACATCTGGAATACTGCAGCCCAGTTCTAATTGGTATTGGAAAAATGCAAAGTAACAAGCTTGAAGAAGCAAACTATTATATGCTTAGAACACTGTTGAATTTAGCAAAGAGCAACACGTATGAACAGGTTCTCCGACATGTTAACATGAAGACTTTAACTCACCGAAGACGGTTCCATTCGTTGGTGTTACTTTATAAGTGTATTTAACTCTTCATGGTCCAAGAATTCTTTTAGCTGCATAATTAGTCGCCTATGGAATAATCTCTCAGATACAGCTCGCAACGCATATAATGTCGCGCATTTTAAGAAGATTTTAAACAACATTGACCTTAATATTGATGTTTATGTTGCATGATTGCAAGGACATAAATTTTAGTTCTTATATTCATTTAACATTTTAATATATAACTGATTATATACTTACATATTATTTATACACATATTTTAACTTTTGTATTATATTAGGCTAACCTTACTTATTTAATGGCACGTGCATGTTTTAACGAGTCTTGTACTCCTAAGTGTTACGTGGATAAATAAAGTATGATGATGATGATGATGATGTACGCAGAAAATTATTACTGATGCTAAAATCCATTGTTATTGCATATTTGTCCATTTGCGTACGTCATAAGGCATTGGGAGGCCAAATATCTTCAGAAATGAAATAACGAGGACTATAGCCCTTTCAAAAATGGCCGCCGAATTAGAATTCTTTTATGTGCATATAAATTAGTACCTTGGGTGCCAGAGGTTTTTCGACGCTCGTGGGGGATAACGGGGACACACGAGGAAGCCAGACTAACCCCCCTACGAGCGTGGAAGAACCTCTGGCCCAGGGTAATAAATTAGCCCTTATAACCTCCGTTTAAAATAAAGATTCTTTTGAATTTCACACATGAAAATGAGTTCATAAGGGCTAATTTATATGTATATAAAAGAATTTTAATTCGGCGGCCATTTTATACGCTAGCTTCTCTAGGTCTATACGCTAGCTTCTCTTGATATTTTTTGTGGATGCTCTTGTCATGCTCCTCTGTTTATTCAGACAAAGATATTCCGACGAGTTTTTCCACTTTATAGACACTACAAATAAATTCAAATTTAGTTAGTTTCAGAAATTGCAGCTTGATGTTAGTAATAATTGTCAGTTGTTTGCTGTACAAGCTGTGTTAGCTAGTAATACTCAGAAAAACTCTGAGCTCTAAGCGGGACTCGAACCCACAACCTTCTGAATGCTAGCCAGACGCTCTAACCATTGAGCCACTAGAACTCAGATAGCGGAGCAAGATTAATTAAGGTACTTATACCTTAGACTGTGCCCAGTCCTCTAGGAACGAGTCTTAACCGCTCGGTTACAAGTACTTGTTGGTCTACAAGTCGCGTTGTAACAGTAAGTTTCCAGTTAAACACTGTTAGGTAGTTTCAGAAATTGCAGCTTGATGTTAGTAATAATTGTCAGTTGTTTGCTGTTACAACGCGACTTGTGGACCAACAATTACTTGTAACCGAGCGGTTAAGACTCGTTCCTAGTGGACTGGGCACAGTCTAAGGTATAAGTACCTTAATTAACCTTGCTCCGCTATCTGAGTTCTAGTGGCTCAATGGTTAGAGCGTCTGGCTAGCATTCAGAAGGTTGTGGGTTCGAGTCCCGCTTAGAGCTCAGAGTTTTTCTGAGTATTACTAACTAACACAGCTTGTACAGCAAACAACTGACAATTATTAAATTCAAATTTACTGTCGTAATGTCAGAAGTTAGAAATTAGGCCGGACGTTAACATTTCTGGGTGCAGGGCCAGGAATATTTTAGCTTAACCCTTTGAGTCCTAAGCACGCAGGTAGACGTATCTTTAGTATTTTACTCTGGCTACCACCAGACATTTTAAGGCCTGGCCAAACGCTTTCAACGTCGCATTCAACATTGTTGAACGATGTTGAATAATGTTGAAAGCACGAGTGACCAAATGAATTCAATATCGTTCAACATTCATGAATGACAATTAATTGAACGCGGGCTACCACAAAAGCTGGAATCGACATTGTCCCGCATGGCGCATGTCTCTGTTCAACAAAGTTGAATGAAATGTGGCCAAATGCGTTCAACACCTTTCAACATTTTGAGAACAATAGAATATTGAACGCGTGTTGAACGAAAATTTGAACATGTTCAAATTTCGTTCAACACCATTTAACGTTCAACGTCATTCAACAGGGGTGGCCAAACGCTTTCAGCGTGTTGAATTCAACAATGTTGAATGAAATGTTGAAAGCGTTTGGCCAGGCCTTTACTGTTACATTTTGGCATGGAAGCTCTCAAATTTACAACGTGTAATTCGTGGTCATACTGAACTAAATACTGTTCTAATCTAGATATTCTCCAAGAGCAATTGTCCAGAGTTGATGGAAATATGGATATTGTTTACCTTTCTATAGCAGGACTTAAACAAGTGAGCACGTCTATATTGCTTTATAATTTATTAACAAGTGGAAAAGATTTTTTTGTATTGACAAGAAGTTTTAGAAACATAGTGTTAAGTAAGGGTTAAGTAGTGGGCACGAGTGTGATTAACTACTTAATAACGAAGAGTCAGGGACGTAGCCAGGATTTTGAAAAGGGGGGAGCCGAAGTCAAAATAAATTTTGAGGGGGGTCCGGGGTCATGCTCCCCCGGGAAATTTTGAAATCGAGAGTCGCTGAAATGCCATTTCCTGGCTTTTGGAGGAAGATTTTACAGACTCTAAAGGTTAAAAAAACGTCATATAAAATACTCAAAACACGCAAACGTCACATAACAATCGTCCACGAAATATTTGAGACAAACCCCCTTCCCCCCTTTTTAAATGTTTTATTTAGGAATAACTATCTTTTATCTTAATTTCTTATGCTGAATTTTCACTGCCAATGAGCCTGCTACAATTTTAGACTAACTTCACAATTTGTGATAAATAGACTAGCTTCACAACATTGAAATAGGGGGAAAAGGGGGGTGAATGTCAAAAGTCTCAATATATTTTGTGGATGATTGTAGATACTCAAAATGCATACACTCAGTAGATTGAATACACTGTTTACAGTTTATTTCCTGACGCAATAGCATATTGCAACAGTTTTGTAGTTACATGTCTGTTGTTTTATATCAAAAAAAAAAGGGGGGGGGGAGCCGCGGCTCCCACGGATATATTCACCTCGCTTTCGGCGAATAATTGTTACATAATAATATATATATATATATATATATATATATATATATATATATATATATATATATATATATATATATATATATATATTACCATAACCTTATGTGATTTTGGTGTTAGGTACGCGATATTTTAAAAGGAACTCTATCATTTCAAACATCAACTGTCGAGCAGGATTCCGAATTTAGTCACATTGACTCAGTGATTGCTTCCACCAACCCTAATGTCAACAGCTCTGTCAATGCACCAAAGAGTGAATTGCCAGAATCCTTACCTGTACCTTTGTTAGCGGACTTTGGACATTTTGAACGTCAAGACGACGAATATATTTTAGTAGAATCAGACGACGACAATGAGAACGGTGAAGAGGTTTCCCGGAACTCTGATTATGAAAAATGTGCTGAGAATTTTGAATCCTCGGAGCGTACATCACACGCAAGAGCCGTGGACTTAAATAATGACTGTAATAAGCTTGACGACTTGGAAGATGCAATGGTAGAAGAAGACAAAGACGAAGAGGGAACGACGACATAGAATGTAAAGAAGGATTTTTGTCTTCACGATGCTTTACACGGAAAAAGCACAGTCCGTATTAAAGGGTATTGGCAATAAAAATTAAGTTTATCTCATTTGAAGGACGTCGTCAAATGGTATAAGAAGACCTTTTACAATTTTTCCGTATCTGTTTTGGTTTTGGAAATATTTCTACCAAGCTCAGCGTGCTGTCCGCCATCTTGGAATTATTTTCGATATGCAAAATTATGCATGTGACGACATAAGCAGGGTAAAGTGAAATTTAATCTTGCCAACCTTATGACATTATGAGCTAGAAACTCGATTTTGTTGTTGCGCTATTTCCATTTTAAATTGACCCACAACATTTAAAAAGCCTTACGTGGAAATTTGGGCACCCACGGAGTAGTTTCATTAGGTTTACCCTGCTTGTGACGTCACCAATTTCCTAGTTAATTAGACCCAATATTACAACAAGATGGCGGATAGCACGCTGTCTTTGGTCGAAATATTTCAAAACACAAGAAAGATACAGAAAAATTACAAAATGTCTTCTCATACCTTCTCATTTGGCAAGTTCTTTCAAATGAGACAAACTTAATTTTTATTGCCAATACCTTTAAACCTATAGACCTTATCCAAAAATGACCGCTGAATTAGAATTTCAGATGTGTTTATAAATTAGCACTTACGACCTCGTTTTAAAGTAAAAATTCTTATAAAATTCCAACATGAAAACGAGTTCATAAGGGCTAAAATATGCAGGGGCATTTTTGAATAAAGTCTATTATATTAAGTTTATTCTGAAAAAATGTGGAGGATCCTCGCAGTCCTTTCATTCGGACTAGCATTAGGTTAGGGTTTTTGCCCCGAGCGCCTTTGACTATGCCTTCGACACGGCCACGTTGATCTGCGTCGTTCGCTGCAAGTAAGGATGATCAGCCGCCAGTCCTTTATCATTAGGATTAGAGTTAAGGTTGAGTTGGGATAAGAATTAGCATTACAAGCGAGAATTTTTGGTAAGATCACGTTTCATTATTGATTGCAGAGCTTTCAACCTGTTGACTTAGAAACGTGGTGTCACTACAAATTCTCGCTTGTATTAGTATTTGTCACCGTGCAAACTTTTAAAGAATGGACCTTTTCACCAATAGCGGCGCCATCTTGAATTGGCAATGCATTGTGGTCTACCCAGAGTAACAAGCTCAATTAAAAAGGTGATTACGTAGTGTTGAGACACTGAGCTAATTTTTTTCTTCATTAATACTTTCATGGCAACAATGTCTAAATACAATAGTTGTCGTATTAGTAAAAGCAACAATTCTCGGACGTATAAGGATAGATTCGTGACAAATGTACCCTTATACGTCCAAGCATTATTACTCTCACTAATATTACAACGTTTATATTTAGACATTGTTGCCACGAAAGTATTTATAAAGAAAAGATTACCGCATTGTGTGTCCACACTAAGTAAGCAATCACCCTTTTAATTGAGCTTGTTACCTTGGATAGACCATAATGCATTGCGAATTCAGTCACAGCAAAATACTTATATCTGAGTAGAGTGAATGTTTTCATTGGCAATCCAGAGCCTGCTCTTGGTTCTGGAGAAAAGGACCGCAGGTTCTGGGTACGAGATTGCAGACGTGGCAGAACGAACACCGCTGCCAAACCTTTACGCATGCGTGAGTTTGCGAGAATAAACATTGTAAAAAATGTGGACAGTGAAGGCTACAAGTAAAGTTCGACTATTCATTTGTGTTTTAAAAAGGGGCCATAACAATTACGAGGTGACCATCTCGGAATATTTAAAGTATTAACAATGCATCTACAAACCTTAAAATTTCCGTTAAAATTTTCGAGAAACGTGTGGCAGTCTCGTCGAATTACGAAATGACAATAGTTTCCCGCTCTTTTTTTTGATCGGGAGCTTGCGCAGGCGTAAAACGTTTCACAGTGATGTTGACAGAACAAAGCTAGTGCGTTATAATTTTTGCGTGTTTCTGGAAAAAAAAGAAGTAATTTCAAAAGAACATTGGTCCATGAAGCCTCCGTTTGTGGCCTATAATTCTAATTAATTTCCTTGGCAAAATAAATAAAAATAAACCCTTTTGAGGTCGGATTAATTTTTTTTCGAATTAACCGAAAAAGATGGCGGCGGTACATTTAACAATAATGCTTTGCGACCTCAAATCAGCTTATAACTTATCATGCTAAAATGGATTAAATAAGCAAGAACTTCATTCCTACCAAAGTTTACACTTTTAAAACTGTTTACACTTTTAAATATTTCATGTGCGAAAAGGACTGTGGTTAAATGTACAAAGCGCCATCTTTTTTGTACGGTCAGTTGGGCGAATTATTTGAGGTCATGATTGAATTGTATGTGGTATATTTAATGTAAATATAAATTTAAATATCTACAAAATGAAATCTGGTTTTGCATTTGTAAACCAGAGAAAAGTATACCTGTAGTAAAACAAATTCATTCGTGAAATTAAATGGAAGATTTTTTATGTGAAACGAAATCTTTCTCTTCTGGCTCTTCAATATCCGAAGAGAATTCTTGTTCTTGATATTAAAGTAGATTAAGGCCCATCCTCGTACCCAGGGCCATTTGTAGGGACTGGGCCGAGATGGCGAATAAAACAAAATGGCGGGAACAAATGGCGGCCTGGTGGAGGCTAGGACTCAGTTCTTTACACAGTAATTATACCTCATTACACCTAATTATTGCATGGTTTAAAATACAATTTCCCGTGCCGTGTGCAGGAACAACCAACAAGGTCAAAATACAATTTGTTTAAAAAAATACAAAATCAAACCGTCTGATTTACGCCATAAGCTCTTGACCAATCAGAGGCTGAGATAGCCTAGCCTCCATCTTGGCCCAGTTCCCTACAAATTACCCTGGGTACGAGGTTGATTAAGGCCTTGTTTACATAAAGTGCATGGATTGAGTGTTAAGTCAAATCTCGCATGTTGTTTCTCCTCAGAGGTTTCTCCTTGTGTTTACATGAAGAAGATTGAAAGTTTTCGATCTGATCGCAACGGATGGCTGAAGTTCAATCCACACAGTGGAGTGGATTGGATTGACTTGAGATTCAAGCTTGAATCGGCTTGAATGTCTCCAATATCTGATTCATGAAACACGGTTTGACTTAAAAATGACTTGATACGAAGTTGGTGCGTGTTGTAAACATGGCGGACATTGAGGAAAGCCTAGAAGATATTGTTGAAAAACCGCGTACAAAAAGCCAAACCAGATCGGATTCTCCATGTAAACATGGGGCCAATGTACAGATATTTAAAAGCTGACTTTTATTCATTGAAAAGCTGAATGCACAATACATATCAGTATTTCATCTGCCGCCACAATTTACATTCGTGAGTCGTCAAGGGGGTAATCCGTTCATATCCAATTTAATCACCACATATTTTCGAAAAGCCGCGAAAGGACTGGACGGGTCCTTTTGAGTCATCCCTTTTAGCAGAAACCCTAACGCCATCGTACGGGGAGCACGGGTGCCTCTCACCAATAGTTAAGCCCGGTTAGACGGGGTTAGTACTTGGATGGGTGACCGTCTCCGTTCTCGGGGTGGGGACTCATGTGAGTAGAGTTTAGTTGGTCTCTCCTGTGCTTCGAGGGTTTTTCGCCGGGTTCTCAGGTTTTCCTCCCTCCGTAAAATCAACACCTATAGGTCTTAGATGTGGAGACCCCACCAGCTCTGCTGAAAAACTTATCCTCCTTAAATAAAGAATAATAATAGTACGTCAACGTGCAAATGGTCTATAGACGAGTTTCAGGGTGTTGCGTGCGCATCGTTTTGGAAAGAAATTGGTGGGCTCTTGGCGGGCTCCCCACAAAGTAAGGAATGGCAAACAGATTTGCTAGCGAGCCAAAAACAGCAGAATAACAATGTTTTATATCCAGAAACTGTATCTACACTTTGTTTATTTTAAACAGTATGTTTACTTTGAGTGGAGCTTGCCAGTTTTTTTGAAAAATGTTGCGCGCGCAACACCCTGAAACTCGCCTATTGAGCTGGTTATCCCGGATAGACCACAGTGCAGTGCGATTTCAAGATGGCGTCACTTTTGGCGAATGCAGAACAAGTATCACTCTAGTACAATTAGATAGTCAAATGTAATTTACTAGAAATACAAAAAAATTACATGCAAAGTAGCTGTAAAAGTAGCAATTATTGTACATCTTTTATCCAAAATACACGTGTAAAAATCTCACATCCCTACATACCCTACAAGAGACGTAAACACGCCACCGGATCATTGTGGAAACCTATAGTGCAGGTATACCAAGCCTTCTGTATTTATTGGGCCTATTGGCTCAGTCTATTGAGATGGTCTGGAAACTCAGCGAAAGTCTTTGTTCTATATTTTTGTTCACATTTATCCAAACTTGTGCACGGTGAGCACAATTTATTTTTGGTCAGTATAATGAAGCAATCCAATAGCAGCGTTCAGGTTCAATCGCTGAACCGTGTTATTTAAATATTCATAATATACATGAAAAAAATTCTCAATTCTGATTGGCTGAGAGGACTGCAATTTTAGTGTAATTCAGTGCAGAAAAATGAAATACAGTGCAAATTTTGTAATTTTTAAATTTGCACAAAAAGCATATTTTACTAGAAAAAAGCTCTTCCCGTTAATTTTTTTTCTTCATGTTTGTTATTTGAACAAAGCCTTTTGATTAGAAAGATTTGTCTTTATGATAAATTTTTTCATGTATATTATTAATAAGTAATAGCATGGTTTTTCGTGCAATTTGGAAAACAATGCACTCGTAAGTTTTTCAAAGACCTCAATTTTGATAGTCTTTAAAAAACTCACTCGCGCATGTTTTTTCCAAATTGTACTCGAAACCATGCTATTACCTATACTAATAAACGAAAAATAAAAGATTTGTGCACGGTGAGGACCGTCTCAACTCATTATAGACGCTTTGAAGTTTGCCGAGTTTCCAAACCATGTCTTGATTGACTCTGGCCATGTCCACACTAATTCGTTTTCAAACGAAAACGGAGACCTCGTATCGAAACCGTATCAAATGTTTTCCGTCCACACTATCCTTTTCGAATCGTTTTTGCCATCCACATTAAAACGCCAAAAGGACCCTGAACAAAGGCCGAGGGTGACTGGAACCCAGATCACATGATCGTCGTGCCGGCACCGTTTTCGATAAGCTTCGTTTTCGCCGTCCACACAGTAGGGACCTTTAGCAAACACAACGGGAACGTCGTGATAACGTCCTTCGTACAAAAGAAATTTACATCTAAAACAAAGACAACGAACAATTTGAAGTCCCAAGAGTAATCCCTGCACCGTCCTCGTTGTGCATAGAACGTCAACTGATGTATCTTCACGTATTCAGGACGACCTTGACACATTGAACAGTGAAAGCTGTTGGGTGAATTTGACGTTAACCTATAGCGGCAGCATCTTTTAAAGGCCCTAACGTTTTTTGAAGGTCGAAACATATACATCAATTAAGCACAAGAAATACCGTGTCAGTGATGCATGATTTCTTTTAAATGTCGTAATTCAGATTGCTCGCTTCGTTCTAGTTGTCTAAAATCTTTGAAAGGTGGCGTTAAACTCGTCCAACAACAACTTTCACTGCATGTGTATAATACGTCGTTCTGCGTACAACGAGGACGATGCATGAATTCATGATATTTTGGATTTTACATTGTATGAATTGAAGGACGCCGTCACTGACGTTCCCGTTGTCTTTGCTAAAGGTCCCTCGTGCAGAAAAATGGCGTCTTCGAATGTCTCCACTTCATTTTCGGTCACCGAAGACGCCAGATTAGTGTGGACGAAAGGCCTAACCATATCAAAATGTCTCCGTTTTCGTCTGAAAACGGATTAGTGTGGACATGGCCTCTGATTGGCTAAAGCTTAATAAACAAACCAGACCATAATGCTGGCGCAGGTTTGTTGCAAGCTGGTACGTGAAAGAATTACAAAGAATACGAAAAACTTACAATACTAACACGAAATTTAAAGTACAAAAAAAAATATTATCCCCGGCCTATTTCACAAGATGCATCTCCCACTTTTCAGTAGCTCTTTTCTTAGCTCCATAATTAAACATCAGTTTACAATATGCACAAAATTCTCGAACAAAATTTGTGACAATCCTATGTGGCCTATTTTACAAAATTTTGTAACAACCATGCGCCGATATTCCCCGACGGTCTACGATCGTTAGCTCTCTGACGGCAGATTATCGTCGACGATCTCACATTAAAATCACTATTGGCAGGGTTGTAATCAATTTTATTTTGTCGTATTTCGGTTTTCATTGGTTTTGTTGTGTCCATCTATTTCTTCTTGCGACGATCGCCGATAATCAGGAATCGTCCCTAATTGCCGATTTTCATTAATCCTAATTCGTCACAAAGCTGTATGACTGTATCAATGATAATAGAGGAACGTCTTACACGGATTGTGTCGTGGTTTCATCTTCCTTGCTTTTTTGCTCGTTCGTAATTGCTTAACATGCTCTAAACCAGAAGTTGGCGATATCGCATCAAAAATCGCACGCGCAAACGGGCTTAACATTCAAAATTGCAAGATAAGTACAGTTGCATATTCGTGTTGAATGTTGAATGTTGTATTTCGGTATTTCCTATCCAATCGATCTTGTCCAAGCAGTCCAACAGAAATAAAATACGGCAGATTTGATTCTAACTTAGGATGCAATATGACATGCAGCATTTGAACAAGCGAGTCCGTATATCAACAACCGCTTCACGAGTATGCTAGTGAGAAGCAAAACAAATTTGTGCCAAAAAAAAATCGTGCATATTGTAAACTTAACCAACTTGTGTCTGTCTTTTTCTCTCCTAAACTGACATGACATGAAAGTTTTAGACAAACTGGCATCAAAGTTTTAGAAAGTTCAAGAAAATAAACTGTTCCCCTCGCTCGCCATCTGAGACTCAAATCGAAAAATTTGTGCAACAAATTGTAAAATAAACCTAAGGATCAAAGATCTTTGTTTCTTTTTTCTATTTATTTTACGTTTAAAAAAAAATTCTACTCAATTGACGCCTTCAAAGATTCACCAGTTTTCTATCACAAAAAGAGAAATTGAAAAAATTAAACACTAAAACAATGCAAAAAATTATTGATCTCATTTAAACTTTCTTGTAACGAGAACTCGACGAATTTGTAAACCGTCGCGTGATTACGGAGGCACGACTGGAGCGTCGTCACTTGTTGGGGAAGAAATATCTTTCGGGGGTCGATTCCTTTTAAAGAATCCGAACTAAAAAAACACGAAACAAAAACAAGTTAGACATTAATTCTTTGAAGAAGAAGAAACGAGAAAGTTAAAGTGCCAATGCAGCGAAATTTCACCCCATTTTTTATGATTGCATTTGAAAGAACACTTAAAATGACAACGTAACATCTTTCGAAGAATTTCGTTTCCTTGATTCATTCTTGAGATATTCAGGTTTGTTTGACATGCAAATGTCATACTTATGACATCACACTGCACAATGACTTCTTGAAAGAGCATCAATTTTAGGATGGTCCGAATATTTTACACACAGCTACATACGTTTAGTGACCAGTCATGGCTACACTGTAAGTGCACATTTTTATTAAGTACTTTAGATAAGTACTCTCATAGAAAATCATACTTTTCCAAAAAGTCATTATGCAGTGTGATGTCATAAGTATCAAACAAACCTTACTATCTCAAGAACGAAGCAAGGAAATGAAATTCTACAAAAGATGTTATATACTTTGTCATTTGAAGAGTTCTTTCAAATGCAATCATAAAAAGCTGGGGTGAAATTTCGTTGCATAAGCAATTGAACATTCTATAAACCTTAAGCAATCCCGCGCACTCTCAGAACTTTCTTTTTCAATTGCTTTTTAATTTACGAGAATTTCTTGTATCCTATTCCTACCTTGAATAAAGCAAAAATCGCGAGACAAAGCAACAACACGCCACCAAGAATAGAAACAATTATAATCCAAACAGGAGTTGTCTTTTTCTTAGCAGCAGGGTTCTCCGGAGTGAGTCTTATGGACAACTAAAACAACAACAAATGAAATTAGAGGACTTAAAAAACTAATTAATCGTTCAATAATTCATGACGAGTTCTGAATGCACTTGCAAAGTGAGGAGGGCATTCTCTTACGCTTTAATTTAAGTACAGTATAAATATACATGTATATAACGGCCAATAGTCCATTTGCATGGCGTGAGATGGCGTTGGGTGACTACAACTACCAGAATGCTTTGCCAGTATTCTATAGGGTTTCGGCTAATTGACTCAAAAGGACCCGCGTCCAGTCCTTTCGCGGCTTTTCCAAAATATGTCAAATGTTTTTGCAAAAAGCTGGGAACCAGATTTCTGATTAGGCTTAAGGTTTATGTTGTGGTTAGGGTATCGAAAAGATTGCTAAAATCTTGACAAATGGAACACTGACAAATCCACCTCTATTTAAAGTGCCACTAACCCCAAAACATTTTTTTCGCAAATCTAAAAGCCCTTATTGAGTGGATTAGTCCAGTGAATAAATTATTGGTATTGGACATTTCTTTGGTCTTCTGTAGACCACCAAAGTTGCAAAAATTGACATCTGCATGTCCCATGGCGGAGAAGGAAAGGGAATGGGTATATTCCTGGTGTGACGTCAGACAAGCCAAACAAGGAACTCATTTGAGCTCTGTCTACTGAATGCATAGAATTTTTACATTGAGTTAGTTGGGAAAATGAATTTTCAACCCAAAAATTCTATGTATTCACCAGACAGAGCTCAAAGGAGTTCCTTGTTTGACTTGTCTGACGTAACACCAGGAATATACCCATTCCCTTTCCTACTCCGCCATGGGACATGCAGATGCAACTTTGGTCGTCTACAGAAGATCAACGAAACGTCCAATACCAATAATTTATTAACTGGCCTAATCCACTCAATAAGGGCTCTTAGATTTGCGAGAAAAATTTTTGGGGTTAGCGGCACTTTAAAGTGTCTATGAAATGAAAAATTCGTCGGCATTTTTGTTGTTTTATTGTACAGAGGAGCATGACAGGAGCACTCACTGAAAATTTCAAGAGAATCTGATGCGTAGTTTTCGCGCTATTAACTCTCAAGGTTTACCATGGCTAGTTCGTTCTTGGAGAAAAATTAGGCTTTCGGTAACAATGCTTATGACGTACGCAAATGGACAACTATGCATAAGAACAATAGATTTCACTATATTAATGATCCATCTGCGTACGTCATAAGGCATTGTTACCAAGAAGCCTAAATTTCCCAAAAACAAACTATTCACGCGGCAAATTTTGAGAGTTGATAGCGCGAAAACTACGCATCAGATTCTCTTGAAATTTTCAGTGAGTGCTCCTGCCATGCTCCTCTGTACAATGAAACAACAAAAATGCCAACAAATTTTTCACTTCATACACACTGTAAAACAGAGTTTAGTGTGGGGAAGGTGCTTACTTACCGTTTCTTCGAAGTTCTTATTCGGGTCTTTTTCATCAAGTGCGTTTGTATACCTGGCGCGGGCAAGAAGTTCCAATTGTACATCATCGGGATTGAACTGAAAAAAACAACAAATAATAAAACTTAATAATACTGAAAGAACTACTAACAAAGTAGAAAACAATTTTCGGAAATAAATATCTTGCATAACGAAAAAAAAGAATAAAACATTACGAAAAACGATAACCATGCATGAAATGATATAATTTCGTCTAACAATTCATATATCAAAAGTACTGCCCTTTGGGGGTGTTTACATGAGGCCGGCCTTAAAACAATATAGGCTTGGTTTCGCTGTTGCTTCAAAATTTGTGTCAATTGCCTTACAGCTCGTGCCACAGGGAGCCCATCTTGGCAGAGCGTGGGCATCTGTGGCACACTGGATCGTGGTGTGTTTAGGAAAATAATAAAGGGATGAAACACGAATTCTTCCTTGTTTTGAACATCGTTTTAAGCGCCTATAGGTATTAAAATTGTAAGACAATTGAGCGAAGTAGTTGTGATAATGATTCACTTATCAAAATATAAATCAAAATGATGCAAAATCTCAACTTTTAGCCATGATTTTGCAGCTAAATTACATATCGCATTTTCGGGAGATGTGTTCCGCAAGTATCTAGGACACTACATCATCGTTGACAGTTCGGATAGCTACGAAATCCTACTATAAGCTTTTCGGATAAAGCGGGAAGTCTCAGGATTATTGATTTATTGCACATTCATCTGACTCTGAGTTTCAGTAGGTTTCAGTATTCCAATGGTGGCTCCCGACGATACGAGATGTCCTGGCTACTTGCGGAACACATTCCACGTTGAACGTTTGGTGTTTCATCTCTTATATTTTTTCCTCTCCCTCCCCTGCCACAGTCCCCCGCGCGTCTTTCGAGTCCGCCCATAGAGTTCACTGCCAAGATGGGCTCCCTGTGCTCGTGCCGGCGGAGAATCATTATTTTATGTGGATTTGAAACCAATCTCGCTCAAAACAACGTATTGAGTTTGAGAGGTGAAAGTGCTTCGGTTCGGTCTAGCAGACGACCTGAGATTAGGCCCACGTGAACTGAATCTCAGGCCGGACTCATGAAAACGATCTATAGTAAAAACACTACAACCGAGCCGAGTTCGGGCCGGCCTTCATGTAAATACCCGCTTTCTTCAATATTTATAGCATAGAGGGATAAAATGGGGGTGGGCTATACGATGTTCATATTGTCTTATGGAATGTTTTTTATAATCTTTTTAAAGGGGGATCTGCTCTCTGCTGAGAGTGTAAAATTTGTAACAAGTATATATAATAATTTGATATTGCGTACGTTTATACAGCTTCTTCCATAGCTGATGTGTGATCAATGGACGAGTTCAAGGTTACGTGCGCCATATTGAAGGCAAAGAGTCTGGGTCGAGCGCGGTCAAACGCCATATATTTTCATATGTAAACTTCACGATTTTTGAGCAGTGGGTGAATGGTTTACGTTTGTTTTGAACGATTTCGGGTCCGTATCGTTTTGTAATTTCTGTAATACTTCAAGGAAACACGGGGAAAGCTTTGTATGTTATTTTGGAAGGCTTGGAAGATTCTAAAAGAAATCGCGATGGTTTGTTGAGGAATTGCATGTACACGCGCCTATTGATACAGAGCGAGGAGCGATGAACAAGCCAATTTACGAGCAGGTATTCTAAATGTTAGTGATAGATTGCACTCTTAAGGACGTGAACTGAACCTACAGAGTCTAGAATAATATTTTCATGACCAAATCAGTGAAGCGCACGCATACAATTCCTCAACAAACCATCGTGATTTCTTTTAGAATCCTCCAAGCCTTCCAAAATAACATACAAAGCTTTCCCCATGCATGTTTCCTTGAAGTATTACAGAAATTACAAAACGATACGAACCTAAAATCGTTCAAAACAAGCGTAAACCATTCACCCACTGATCAAAAATCGTGAAGTTTACATATGAAAATATATGGCGTTTGCCCCCTTTGACCGAGCTCGCCCCAGGCTCTTTGTCCCCTTTTCAATATGGCGCCCGTAACCTTGAACTCGTCTATTCTTTGTTATGATGGCCACTCCATAGAGATTATATAAATACTAGAGGGGGCATTGGTGGGAAAATTTGGTAACCACATGGGGGCCGCATTACCTATAATATTTCAGTCAATTGGTTGGCAAATGTACTAGACCCAGTCCTTTGCCAACCAACGCGCCTAATGTTTGCCTCTACAAAAATCCAAGATGGCGGCGTTCAATTGGTTACCCGCGGTTGACTGAAATTAGGATAGGATGCCCCCTCTAATATTTATATGATCTCTATGGCCACTCACGCTTTTTTCCAGTCAATTACTTAACTTCTAACAATATTTTAGCCAAGTACAAGACTTGGAAGAAGCTATAAGATAATATATACTAAAACATTGTTCATGTTGCCAGTTCAGCTCTGGGAAGCTCTGTAATTGACTGGCCACCATAACGTGATAAGGCACATAACTACTTAGTATAATACTCTCACCTTAGCCAGTGTTTTTATCCAAAGCCTGCTCTGAAACTCTACGACAAATCTTTGTTTAGATGCTAGTTCATTGATTTTGCATTCGAGCGTACCGAAACTTGTTGAGCGGTGGCCCTAAAACAAATATAATATATATATATGTTATTTACCGGCTGGGAGGTCCGTATAGAAAAATATTTGCCCGAGGTCTTAAAAAAGGCCCGAGGCCGCAGGCCGAGGGACATTTTTGAGACCGAGGGCAAATATTTTTCCATACGGACCTCCCAGCCGGTAAATAACATATTTATTTTTTTTGTTACATAATTATTATAAGTGAATTAAGTTGCGTAATCGAGATGACGTTCACGTGATATTCAAAAGTCCAAAGTTTATCGTTCGACAGTAAACAACTGCCGACACGCAGTCTGACAGGGAAGCTTGGAACCTCTTTTGTGATTAAAAAACAGTCAAAACTTGAAGATCTAGTTACGAAGGGAAGTCAGAATGGAGTCCAAGTGTTTTTAAAGTTTAGTTGTCAAAGATTCTTCGTCGTTCTTCTTCGTCGCTTGCTCAGTTTTTGGCTTTTCGCTTGGAAAATCGCTTTCAACACTGGCTGACTGTATGCAAATTTAAAGTGGCTCGTTCGAGTTTGAGGACGAAAATGCTTGCTGAATAAACCATTTGTAACTTTTTTCAAAGACATGACACGATGAGGTTGGCATGTGGAAAATATTTGACTAAAGGGTAAAGACTTGTAGCGGTTTTGTTGAGTATATAGTTGGACGACAGAAGAATGACAGTAATAGTATCAAAAGGTTTCAGCTTTTCTGTCTTCTCATGGTATGTTTTTTTATATATACGTCTATATAGTTTCATTTACTGATTCAAAATACTGCGTTCACAAGTTTATGTATGTTTTACCTACTGTTTTAAACTGTTTTCATACGTCGTTGAGCAATAATACTTTAAAACTTTATAAATGTCGCTCGCTGAAATTTTGCTTTATCACAGTTTTCTCGCGTTCTTTTAAATTTCGTTATTTTCACACGAAGTTGTCAAAGCCACTTGGATAATAAAACTCATTTGCATCCCCGTAGCTCTCTGTTAAATATATTTTTTCTGTGGCAAGCGAAATGACAGAATGTAAAAAAAATAAGCTTCTTTTTTGTTTTTGTTTTGAAATCTGCAGCGGTCCGTATCGGGGTCCGTATCGTGTGATACGGACCGCTCGCTAAGCCAATCAGAGCGCGTGAATCAGATGGATTCCGGACCGCAAAAAAATAAAAGATAATAAGACAAGAGATGAGAAGATATGAGACGAGATAATCATGGCTAGACTATACTGCTGCCTACATATTAGCCCATTGCTGCCTAGAATGTCTGCGGGTTCTTCCTCTGACGTATTGTATGATTTAAAACTAAAGAAATAATAGTTTGCCAGCTTGCCACAAGTCATATACCACAATAGCTTTTACTTGTAAAAGAAATCATTCCCTGCTACCATATAGTCTCTATTGCGGTGTCCTAATAAGAGCTTTATTTTCTGTAAAGATGAAATAATACGAGCAACAAATTGCTGCAAACATTGTTGCGTTGCAAGTTGAAAAGCGTTGTTGCACGTATTACCACCCACCTAAACATTGTCACGCAACAATGATTTTGTTGTAAGTTGAATTAGCATGTTGCAGCAAGTAGAACTGGAGTCTACTTTTTTCAAAAAATTTTTCAACTTGCAACAAAATTGTTGCATGACAATGTTTAAGGTGGGTGGTGATAGTTGCGTTGCAAAGTTGAAGAAAAAAGTTGCCCGTATTACCTCACCTTAGAAATCTTTGTAAACTTGTAATGAATTGCCGCTACATCTTCAGAGGTGGGGTGGGGGGTAGGGGTGGGAGGGATCACTAAATTAAGTTGTGGCTAAAAGATGGTAGCCTTACGGTATACCTTAGTTTTTATAGTCATGTACATACCCGCTTTTTGGTCTCCCTCTTCTGACGGCTTTTCAACCCCTCATCCTTTTAAAACATAAATCACAAGCAGCTGAGTTAGTGAAGAATCGTGCAATAATAAAAAAACATGTTACCCGAATCTTTCAGCTACAACCCTCTAAAAACGTTCATGCAGCGATAAAAATATATAAAATATTTCAAGAAAATATTACAAAAAAAATTTCTAGCGGCATTCAGATGTACAACCTATAATATAAGCCTGTTAAGACCGAGTTATCTGGGGAGAAGAGGGAAGGAACTGGAGAAACCGCGAAAAAGTTGTGCATGTTTCACATGATAAAACACAGCTACCACGAGTTATCCCTGCCTCCCGAGATAACTCTAATTTCACGTGAACGCTCCATGCCGCGAATTATCCTGGGTAACAATTAACTCGGAGTACGCATGCGTAACGGTATCAAAGTTCGCCCTGCTTCCCAAGATAACCCGGATGGAAGCGTTCACATGGCGGTCAGAGAATATATTGGCGCGAGATGAATAAGCAGCGGAGTAACGTTGTGGTACGTGTGGGTTCATACGATAAAATTAAGCAGATAAAGGAAAACAATGGATCCGTTGAAGAGGATACTGGGGATATTGTAGGATATCAAGCATTTGCTGACTTGAAATCAAATATGGCGGAAAAATTAGACGAAGAATAAGGTGCGATCTGCTAGGTGCGATCTAGTATCGTAAACTTCCATGTAAAATCTGTTGTTTGTTGGCCGTTAACTATCCCCAAAGGAAGATTTGTGTACCCAATTGGCCTTTAAAACGGATTTTAATGTTCGAATCAGTCGCGGAAAGTATACTTGACGAAGTGACGAGTTGACGTAAAACAAACCCAATCAACTATGGAGGGTGAATAAAGATCTCAACTATCAGATAACTTTGATTGATTTTTTCTTTGTCTTGATTTTGTTTTTGGCTATATATGGACAGTTCACTTGTTATTGTTTTGCGTGTTTAGAATTTAGTAAATTTCATCAAGCTCGGCCGACAACTCACTTGAGCCAGCACGCACGTGGCCTGCGAACTGCCCCATGAGTGGTCGATTTTCTATGCGATTTCTGATCGTGACTCAACTCGAGTTAGCATGCGTGCAGTCTCAAACCTGTTTCCGCCCGTAGAGACTGCACGCGGGCTAAAGAACACCATCTCGAGTCATTACAAATTTGGCGCCACTGAACTACTGAAGCATTTTTTCTTATCCTGATACATACAACAGGCCATATGCACGATGACGTGAGATGGCGTTGGGTGACTACAACTGCTTAGCAAGGACGTCCACTCTCGCTCATCCTTTTTACAACCCCTCCTTTTTTGCTCATCGACGGTAGGAATAGCAAATGTCTTTCGGTCTTTCACATCTCATTATTGATTTGTTATTGTAATTGTTATTTTGTTTGATTGGCTAATTTTTTCGCATCACATTAATAGCAAATGTCTTTCGGTCTTTCACATCTCATTATTGATTTGTTATTGTAATTGTTATTTTATCTGATGGGCTTATTTTTGGTCACATGATTATCCTTCTTATATAAGCTCGTTGTTTGTTTACACTCTTTACGTTTCTCTCTGACGAAGGGCCTTCGCTCGAAACGTTCGACTCCTACGTTCTCTGTTTCGGCAGTATATCGAACCCAGAATGCTTTGCCAGTATTCTAGGGTTTCGGCTAAAAGGGATCACTCAAAAGGACCCGTCCAGTCATTTCGCGGCTTTTCCAAAAGATGTCGTCAAATTTTTTGTTTCCAAATTTGTCGTCAAGTTTCAGTGGGTCTTGCAATCTTTTCGACACACTAACCACAACACACAACCTAACCCCCTAGGTTTTGGAAAAACATATTTGACGACATATTTTGGAAAAGCAGCGAAAGGATTGGACGGGTCCCTTGGACGGGTCCCTTTGAGTCAAAATGGCTGATTAAACGGTGACTCAAGAAAGTATTAGACCACGTAGCTTTGCACAAATGATCCAATACACTCGAATTGTGGAATGCTCTGTTAAATCCTTGCCTACTATGAAATCGTTCAAAACCGCCTTGTTCAATTATCATTATCATTATGGTTTACTTACAACTTTTAATGACGAAAATATTTATACATGGAAGGCAATATGTCCAAAATGTTCTTCTGTGAGAAACTTAACGAAAATACGAAATATAAACTAGAAAGTGCTTATGAATCGAAAATTAAGTTTGTCTTATTTGAAAGTACTTTTGAAATGACAAAGTAACATCTTTCGCTGTTTTTTGTTTCCTTTGCTTCGTTCTTGAGATATTTCAGTTTGTTTTATATGTGAAACTAACCAGTGACAACGTGCATATGACTTACTGGGAAAGGTTATATATCTTTGCTGTTATTAAAAGTAATCAGGTGAAAATGTATATTTTTGTTGTTATAAGAGGAAAACACAAACACATACTTGCTTTGAAGTGATTCCGTTTAATAATAGAAAAGATATATAACCTTTCCCAGTAAGTCATTATGCATCACTGGTCAGTTTCACATATAAAACAAACTGAAATATCTCAACAACGAGGCAAGGAAACAAAAAACTGCAAAAGACGTTACTCTGTCATTTTAAAAGTACTTTCAAATAAGACAAACTTAATTTTCGTTTCATAAGCATATGTTGTTACTAACACTAACACTAACACTAACACTAACACTAACACTAACACTAACACTAACACTAACACTAACACTAACACTAACACTAACACTAACACTAACACTAACACTAACACTAACACTAACACTAACACTAACACTAACACTAACACTAACACTAACACTAACACTAACACTTGCTTTTTACTGTTTAATGTATATTAAGTGCTATTTCTGTATTATTCCAGTTGGTATATATGGGCTTTCACCGAGATTGGAGCCTCGTTCTGTTGTGATTGACCCGCGTTGTAAAATAAATAAATAAATAAATAAATAAATAAATATATAAATAAATAAATAAATAAATACATAAATAAATAAATAAATAAATGAATAAATAAATAGATAAATAAGTCAATACATTTGATCACATGCGTCAGGCAGGGGAATAAAAATCGCATCAAAAATCGCTTGTACAAACAGGCCTTAAAACGGCACTACGACGAAAAAATCGGGAATCTAGTATTGATACCAGTAAACTATAATTTCCAAATGAGGAATACTGGCGTTTTCAGTTTCTCAAAATATTGTCTCCTTCTCGAGATATTTAAGTTTCTGAAACATGTAAATTAGGTGCCTCGTGACGTCATTTACTCACACAGGCAAAACTAAGATTTACAAAATGAGTAATATCTATGCAAATAGCAGGAAGAAATAATTCAAACTTTGCACAAGTATATAGTTATCATAAAAGTACACTCCACTGTGCACATCATGTTGTTGCTACGGAGACCGTTTAGAACCACGAGCATTTTTACTAAAAAATTAAAATATTAATTTTATGTTTCTTTTCAAAAGAATATGATGATTGAAACATTCAAAATACAATATCTGTGTGCCTACAAATATTCATATCACTGTATTGCAGTAAAAGTTGTTTTATGGAGAAAAAATAAACATTTTTGTTTTACAAATGGAAGGCGCCCCTGTTGCAAATGGCATCCATGGAAACAACATAATGTGAACGTTGGAGTGTATTTTCCCCATGACTATTCTTGTGCGAAGTTGAATTATTTCTACTTCTTAGTTTCAGTACTAGATTCACGATTTTTCGTCGTAGTGCCACTTTAAAAAGAAAGCTTTACAAAACACACCTGTATCATTTCTGGATTAAGAAGACTTGTATTACAAACACCATTATCAGACCTCTAAAATCAAAATAAGATAATAATTAAGGTTTGGTTAGACAAAAAAACCCCGCACAATCTGTATCAGATGTGATGTCCAAAAAAATCTCTAATAAAATTATAATATGATCAAGTCGGTTTTCTTACATGTACGTACCGCGGTTTATATACAGGTTACAAACCTTACAAACTTATGGTGGTATGCATCTTACGTCATTGTCGCCATGTTGGATGAATTCGACAAAACTTTTTCATCATTTGCAATTATAATTTCATCCAACATGGCGAAAATATCTTTGTCTTTCGAATTTCAAGGGATTGGTTACACACCACCTCTAAAACTCGCAATAACAATAAAACCATTCAATAGGTTAAACTTGTCGTCACAAGCTTTTTCTCCTATTGAATTGGCCAATTAGGCCCTTCACGTCTAAGCACAAATATAATATAAAATACAATTTTCAGTTAACAATTTTCACGTTAGTCATCTGACTTATTTGACTAACGCTAAATCCGCCCCTGGTTAGGAAACAAGCGAATAAACATTTTCCATCGGATGCACATGCAGCTGCCTTATGGCCACTCTCTTCTCAATCTCAGTTTATTTTGAACTCGTTTCCTTCTACTATGCAAGGCACATCTTCGCAACGCTCTTCTAACTCTTTGCCAACTCTGCAGCGGAAATTCAAACTCTCTTTGATCGAGTAGGTCATTAGCGTGTCAACTAATAGATGGCGAGCGTTCGCCAGCGAACGCTATACACGAAAAATAACAATGGGCGACTGACTGCAGGCGCTCCTTTCACAAATCCCCAGCGCCGGCTGCGCAGGCTAGCACAGCACATTACGTAACGTTACGTGTTGCAGGATTTAGGCCGATTTAACCATTTTCATTGGTCCAAACAGCCAAGCAGCCGAAACTCGAGCGCTGACTGGTTTAGATTTTGAAGGATTTAGGCCGATTTAGCCATTCTCATTGGTCCAAAACAGCCAAATCGCGAGCGCTGACTGGTTTAGATTTTTGCAGGATTTGGGCCGATTTAGCCATTGTGATTGGCCAAAACGAGGCGAATCGTTGAATCTGATTGGTTGATTGCTTTGCTGAAAGTATGCCGTACTGGAAGCCTGCAAAATGCGGTCTGCAAGGTCTCCGTCTTTATGGTTCGATCATGGCTTCTACAAGCTTGTTAGATCGTGCGTTGTGTGCTTTAAAAAGCAACGATGATGTCCTTTTGCGGCAAATTTTTGTTGATTTGTCTGCAAGAATTAGTGCTTGTCGAGTACTGACGGCGGGAGAGCATTTCCCCAAGATTGGGAAGACATTTCTATACCGAGAATAGATATCGGTGCTAAGACGGCCTATTTACCACAGCACATGAAGGCAGACAAGAGCAAGCCATATGTCGCATTTTGTACCTTTTCGCAGTGTATAAGTACAAAAATATGTTTTTGTGAAAAGATTTCTCCGACCGGAAGTAATGTCCTTAGCAACCGGTTGCCTAGCAACGAAATACGTCCGAACACCCTTAAATACCTCGGGATTATATATGTGACTAAATGTAATTTAGGCAAGGTAAAAAAGGAGACAATGCTAGTCAGCGGTCACTCACGATAATATCAGCGCTCATCAAAGTCTTGTCAGCGTGGTCTGAGCTTGACTTGCGCTCATCAAAGTCTTGTCAGCGTGCTCTGAGCTTGACTGGTTTTGCGCGCGCTGTCTAGTGACTCACCCACCCACTCCTGATAGAATGCAAATATATATATATATATATATATATATATATATATATATATATATATTTCCACTGCTTTGACAGTGTGACTGGTGCCTGGAGGTAGGCTGTGGCGGGGTTGCCATGGTTACCTCTGATCAGGGGGTGGCAAACCCGTGTGGCTTGGCACCAGTCCAATCCGGGATTATATATTGCTAATAAACTTCGGGTTAGGTGCTTAACATACACATAAAAACTTCTTGTAAATAGTTTACTTACGGCCTTAAGATCAACAGGATACATAATGTACTCTTGTTCAGTCTTACTTTCCCGCAAAGGATAGAAGATTGAAATATCAATCGACTGCAAAGGACCGTCTCGCTCATTAGAAAACTAAAAACAAAGAACAAATATTAAATTGCTGTTAAAATTTATATTAAAATTGTTTTCGTGACAACGCACGCAAATAAGGCACAACATAACAAAAAAACATTTTCCAATCTGCGACACGCTTTTAGAAAAACCAAGAAAACCATTTCTTTTGTTTTTAGGAGGTCCAAGAAAAGAAAAGAAAGTCAATGAACTTCAAGCACTGATCTCGAAAGAAGACTGGATCGGTCACAGGGAGCCCATCTTGGCAGAGCGTGGGCACCCTGTGGCACACTCGATCGTGGTGTGTTTAGGAAAATAATAAAGGGATGAAACACGAATTCTTCCTTGTTTTGAACGTCGTTTTAAGCGCCTACAGGTATTAAAATTGTAAGACAATTGAGCGAAGTAGTTGTGATAATGATTCATTTATCAAAATATAATCAAAATGAGGCAAAATCTCACCTTTTAGCGGTGATTTTGCAGCTAAATTACATATCGTATTTTCGAGAGATGTGTTCCGCAAGTAGCTAGGACACTACATCATCGTTGACACTTCGGATAGCTACGAAATCCTACGATAAGCTTTTCGGATAAAGCTGGAAGTCTCAGGATTATTGATTTATTGCACATTCATCTGACTCTGAGTTTCAGTCGGTTTCAGTATTCCAACGGTGGCTCCCGACGATACGAGATCTCCTGGCTACTCGCGGAACACATTCCACGTTGAACGTTTGGTGTTTCATCCCTTATATTTTTTCCTCTCCCTCCCCCCCTTTTCTCCCGTTTTTTCCGACTTTTTTCCCGCTTCCGGTAACCGTTTTTCGTTTTTTTAAATCCCCTGCCACAGTCCCCGGCGCGTCTTTCGAGTGTGCCACAGTGCCCACGCGCTGCCAAGATGGGCTCCCTGTGGATCGGTCTAACGTTTGGAGCGAAGACCCTTCGTCAGACAGAAACGCGACGAAGGGTCTCTGACGAGAGAAGGACACAGTGCTGTGTTTTTGTTTGTAAAAAGCGAAAAACGAACTGAACAGAATGAAAACAACTTCGTAGCGATATTTGAAACATGGCTTCATTTTCCAAACAATAGTTGCTCGATCCAGTCCTTTTTCGAGATCGTTAATAATTCATGAGGAAAATACAAAGGAAATCAATACCATGTCCGTGGTTAATAAAAAATTCTCCTGACTTACATAAACTTCATTTCCTCGGCTTCTAAACAACGCTTTTCAAAATTTCTACGCCAATAAACTCACCAAATGGATCGTTTTTGAAGTTAAGTAAGCACAGCGCAGCTTGGCAGGTGTCATGGAAGAACTCATTGATAATAAACATCTTCATGTTGTTCTTTCATACAATTGGGGTGATTATAGACGTGTTTTATTAGATCTTAAGGTGGCTCCTTACGGCAATTTTTAGAAGGGACTGGTAACGAGTATGTCATCGGCACATCTTGTCGAGTTGATATTCTGTCACATCAGCAGCCGTCGGAGCGATACAAATGCTCAAATATCACACTTTGCTTCGGTAATATTCTTTAAAATTTTGTGCATAAAGAAATAGGAAAACCTTAAACAGCATACTTAGTTTTCAAAAAATTCCATAACTTTTTTAACCATCAAGTTTACAGCGAAAAATATGTCTTGACAACTTCCTCTAAAATTTTGGTGTAGTATTCTATGTGAAAAAAACTGACCAGATGACAATTTTTAGAAATTTTGACCAAAGAAAAGTCATGATATCCGTCTAAATAGACGAAAACCGTGAATATTTGACCAATTTCAAACGCCATTTTTACCATGGTATAACAGCAGATATTAGCACTATTCAACTAATAATTCATAAGCGTGGTTCTCCTTTTACAGTTCACTATACAGAATAATTATGTAATAGTTATTGTAAAGACAGCAATAACATAGACTATGACTGAACGTAATACGCCATGAGAAAACTAAAACTCTAGGGAGCCACCTTAAATGGTCAGCTATAGCCTCGTGTTTTAAATCTGATAAGACACTTCTGCTAATGTTTTAACTATTATTATAAAATAACCGGAAGTAAATGAACAACACGCACTCTGATTGGCTATTGAGTCAAACAAGTGTGCCATTATAACTCCATAACGGCACGGCACACGAGATACTTCGCGACGATTTTGTCGTTTTTGATTAATTTTATGTGGATTTAATCATCAACGAAAGTCAAAAATCACTTGGATATATGCCTAATCACGTAATTAACACAGCAGAATGTTTTCAGTGCATTTTCATCGCTGACGTCGCTGATGGTAACAAACTCGTCCTAAGACAGGTAATCTGTTTTTTGGCTTACTTTTCTTGGGTTTATTGACAATTTAAAGTCATTATATTATAAAAGAAATAAAAAACTTAGTCGCTGTGCGATTATCGAGTTATAATGTACTCGAGAAGCTAGTAAAACACTCGCTAGGCTATCGCCTCGTGCTTTACACGCATCTCTCGTGCATTATAACTCAACAATCTCACGCGACACGTTTTTTTATTTCTTAACAAATTCTAAAAAAAATGAATTAGTAAAGCGCAATACTTACGCTGAAGGTTACTGTCACGAGTGGACCAATGGCACTTGCATTGACATTTGTGTAATTGGTCCGGTCCCCGATTGTGACCCCACCGATGCCGGGCACTTCAATGGGATAGGTCAGCGCAGCGGGAACAGACGTGCTAAAGTAAGGAATTGAAAAAGAGAAGAGAATATATATTTTTTTAAATTTTAATGCTTTAAATTTGCAGCTCTTTTTGTATCATTATACAGTATACTGGCTCTTGCACATCAAGTCATATAGTCGCCATGTTAGGTAGCAAATTCTAAGTTCGGATCTTTGGTAGACCAAATACAATAAATGGTAATCCTTTAGGATATGGTGCTTTCAACTTAGGCCTACGCTAAAGTCGCACTATAGACAAATTGAAATTGAAATTGAAATTGAATTCTGACGAATTTAATTATTTGAATTTTATTCGACGAAACTGCGACGTATAAATCAATTAAATTCGACACACGAATTAAATTCGTCTGAGTCAGGCGGATAATGCGACGATAATGCGTGTTCGAGTTACACGACGAATTATCGTCGCGTTGAATTAAATGTTTCCCTTCTGTCTGTGACAATCCGGCGCTGTGTTTTCAAGGAATCGTTTTCAGGCTGAACGCGTTAAAGTAATAACAATTAAATTCGACTGAAATTCGACGTTTAACTGGATGTCGCATTACCAACGACTTAATTCGAATTAAATTCGTCTGAATGAAATTCGTCTATTGTGCGACGTTTAGCACAGGCCTTACAGTTTGCAATGTAAGTTTTTTCTGTACTTAGGAGCTCGGGACGGCTAGTGGCAGGAGCCTAGTTTAATCCGTTAGTGTATATCATATCACAAGAAATTGTGAATAAAACACTTTTACGTTGCATTGTAAAATAGGGCAAAGACCGCAAGTGCCTAGTTAAAGTAATACTTACCTTTCAATAGATATAAACACATCACGCCGAACAAGGATATAAGCGGTTGCATTATTATCATTGATGTTGCTTTCTTGGTCTTCTGGGGTGCTAAAAATACATCAAAAAGTAAAATATTCACAGATATGGACGCACGTTCCCTATTAATAATATTTAAATCATTAATAATTCACAAGTCATTAATATTTCATGAGAAAACACAAAAGCAATATGTGCTGTGATTCTATATCTGATAAAAAGAAAATCCTCCAGATTTATATATTAAACTTCAGCTTTGATTTTCTCGGCTTATACAACATTTTTTCACAATTACTACGCTAATGAACTCAGTAGTAGTTAATATTATATCAGCAGTAGTTAATATTATATCAGTAGTAGTTAATATTATATCAGTAGTAGTTAATATTATATCAGTACTAGTTAATATTATATCAGTACTAGTTAATATTATATCAGTACTAGTTAATATTATATCAGTACTAGTTAATATTATATCAGTACTAGTTAATATTATATCAGTACTAGTTAATATTATATCAGTACTAGTTAATATTATATCAGTAGTAGTTAATATTATATCAGTACTAGTTAATATTATATCAGTACTAGTTAATATTATATCAGTACTAGTTAATATTATATCAGTACTAGTTAATATTATATCAGTACTAGTTAATATTATATCAGTACTAGTTAATATTATATCAGTACTAGTTAATATTATATCAGTAGTAGTTAATATTATAGCAGTAGTAGTTAATATTATAGCAGTAGTAGTTAATATTATATCAGTAGTAGTTAATATTATATCAGTACTAGTTAATATTATATCAGTACTAGTTAATATTATATCAGTACTAGTTAATATTATATCAGTACCAGTTAATATTATATCAGTACTAGTTAATATTATATCAGTACTAGTTAATATTATATCAGTACTAGTTAATATTATATCAGTACTAGTTAATATTATATCAGTAGTAGTTAATATTATATCAGTACTAGTTAATATTATATCAGTACTAGTTAATATTATATCAGTAGTAGTTAATATTATAGCAGTAGTAGTTAAAATTATATCAGTAGTAGTTAATGTTATAACAGTACTAGTTAATATTATATCAGTACTAGTTAATATTATATCAGTACTAGTTAATATCATATCAGTAATAGTTAATATTATATCAGTACTAGTTAATATTATATCAGTACTAGTTAATATTATATCAGTACTAGTTAATATTATATCAGTAGTAGTTAATATTATATCAGTAGTAGTTAATATTATATCAGTACTAGTTAATATTATAACAGTAGTAGTTAATAGTATATCAGTACTAGTTAATATTATATCAGTGGTAGTTAATATTACATCAGTACTAGTTAATATTATATCAGCACTAGTTAATATTATATCAGTACTAGTTAATATTATATCAGTACTAGTTAATATTATATCAGTACTAGTTAATCTTATATCAGTACTAGTTAATATTATATCAGTAGTAGTTAATATTATATCAGTAGTAGTTAATATTACATTAGCACTAGTTAATATTATATCAGTACTAGTTAATGTTATATCAGTACTAGTTAATATTATATCAGTACTAGTTAATATTATATCAGTACTAGTTAATATTATATCAGTACTAGTTAATATTATATCAGTACTAGTTAATATTATATCAGTAGTAATTAATATTACATCAGCACTAGTTAATATTATATCAGTACTAGTTAATGTTATATCAGCACTAGTTAATATTATATCAGTACTAGTTAATATTATATCAGTACTAGTTAATATTACATCAGTACTAGTTAATATTACATCAGTACTAGTTAATATTATATCAGTAGTAGTTAATATTACATCAGCACTAGTTAATATTATATCAGTACTAGTTAATATTATATCAGTACCAGTTAATATTATATCAGTAGTAATTAATATTATATCAGTAGTAGTTAATGTTATAACAGTACTAGTTAATATTATATCAGTACTAGTTAATATTATATCAGTACTAGTTAATATTATATCAGTACTAGTTAATATTATATCAGTAGTAGTTAATATTATATCAGTAGTAGTTAATATTATATCAGTAGTAGTTAATATTATATCAGTAGTAGTTAATATTATATCAGTAGTAGTTAATATTATATCAGTAGTAGTTAATATTATATAAGTAGTAGTAGTTAATATTATATCAGTACTAGTTAATATTATATCAGTACTAGTTAATATTATATCAGTACTAGTTAGTATTATATCAGTACTAGTTAATATTATATCAGTACTAGTTAATGTTATATCAGTACTAGTTAATATTATATCAGTACTAGTTAATATTATATCAGCACTAGTTATTATTATATCAGTACTAGTTAATATTATATCAGTACTAGTTAATATTATATCAGTAGTAGTTAATATTATATCAGTAGTAGTTAATATTATAGCAGTAGTAGTTAATATTATATCAGTAGTAGTTAATATTATATCAGTAGTAGTGAATATTATATCAGTACTAGTTAATATTATATCAGTACTAGTTAATATTATATCAGTACTAGTTAATATTATATCAGTACCAGTTAATATTATATCAGTAGTAGTTAATATTATATCAGTAGTAGTTAATGTTATAACAGTACTAGTTAATATTATATCAGTAATATAGTTAATATTATATCAGTACTAGTTAACATTATATCAGTACTAGTTACATTACATCAGTAGTAGTTAATGTTATATGTAACAGAGAGATACAATATGAGCGGCCGAACTGTATTTACAATGGCGAGCCAAAGTCTTACTTAAACTACGATGAGTTTACATCATAAATACTTTATTTGGCAGTCGTAGAAAAGGCAAAAACAAATTAATTAAACAAGGAAGGAAAAAGCTCAATTTGAGCCAACGGGTCCTAATTAGTATGTTGTATATCTGATACAGCATTGATGTTTTATTAATCAATGCTGCATCCGATTTACAACACCTGTTTAAACATTCATTTCTTTTTAATTTTCTTCATGAAATATTAGTGAGTATTTTAACAGTAGTTAATACTTAACACTTACCCAGCGGCACTCGCAAAAACTGACAGTTGACGTTTTTCTCCATAAACGTTCCTTGTTGAATACTGCAGCTTAAAAGACACCTAAAAATCAAACGAATAAAACTAAAGTTGAGCGATATAACTTTACATGGTCTTCGCGTATATACCGAAAACTTCGCTACATAGGGTTAGGGTTTATGTTGTGGTTAGGGTAACGAAAAGATTGCTAAAATCTAGAGACTCACTGAAACTCAACGACAAATTTGGAAAAAACGAATTTGACCACATATTTTGGAAAAACCGCGAAAGGACTGCACGGCTCCCTTTGAGTGATCCATTTTAGCCGAAACCCTAGAATACTGGCAAAGCATTCCGCTATTAACTCTCAACGTTTGCCATGGCTAGTTCGTTCTTGGAGAAAAATTGGGCTTTCGGTAACAATGCTTATGACATACGCAAATGGACAACTATGCATAAGAACAATAGATTTCATTATTAATGATCCATCTGCGTACATCATAAGGCATTGTTACCAAGAAGCCCAAATTTCGCCAAAACAAACTATTCACGGCAAATTTTGAGAGTTGATAGCGCGAAAACTACGCATCAGATTCTCTTGAAATTTTCAGTGAGTGCTCCTGTCATGCTCCTCTGTACAATACAACAACAAAAATGCCAACGTATTTTTCACTTCATAGACACTTTAAAAGAACTATTACTTTCAAAAATTATTAATAATTCATGAGGAAAACACAAAGGAAATCAGTACCATGTCCGTCTGATCTAATAAAAAAGCCTCCTGATTTTTTTTATTTTCTCGGCTTAGACAACGTTATTTTTCAAAATCCCTACGCCAATTAACAAAATGAACTGTTTTTGAAGTTATTCAAAACATTCGCAGTACGTGCTTTATCAGATCTAAAAAAACACTCAGTTATCGCCTTGTGTTCTAAATCTCATAAGGCACTACTGCTCATGTTTTAAATATTACATATTATCATTCATTTCGTCTCTATCACGCATTCTGATTGGTTAATTCATCTGCAAACAAATCAGGGCAAATAATTTTCTGCTGCAAATAATTTCGGAGCATGCGCACTAGCGATAGCGCTGCTGACAAATAATTTTCGTAAACATGGCGGAGATGGCGGCAAGTTTTTCTCAGCTGTCCGAGAAAGTAATCGAGAGTATTTTGGAGCATGTATACTTCAGAAAAGAAATATTTAAAAGTAAGTTTTACGAAGATTTTAGTATGCCAAAGACAGAGAGAAGGGCGATCTCTATTAAACTTCAGGCATCTCAAATTTTTAACTATTTTATGAATGATAAATCAATTATTGAACTCGTCTATCGCAAAATATCAATAATAATTTCAAATAACTGGTAGCTCGCCACAGACAAATCATGATATTTTGTTCAAACTCGTCCAATAATTGTTAAAAATTAGTCAAATGAGATAAAATTTATGAAATCAGTGAATGCCTGATCAAGACAATCTCGATCCCAGTGTCTTTTTGAAATTTGGACAGCCAGCGGGAAAAGGCCCTGGCATCGGCTGGTTGGACGCTGCATTTTTCATTGGTTGATTGCTTTTCTTAAACATTGAATAGTTTTGTGCCATTTATAATCAGATAGCTTTAACGGGACCGCCATTACAATAAACTTCTCCCACGGGACAGCCATTACTCAGAATGGTTTTGCATACTAAACTAAAGTGCTAATTTATTACACCGGGTATGTGACCAGCCGATGCCAGGGCCTTTTCCCGCCCCTCCAATTTCAAAGAGGCCCTGGGAACGAGGTTGTGATCAAGAATATGTTGAATTTTCTTACCTCTTGACCTTGCTCAAGAACACCTTGCACCCGAAATAGTTCTGTAGTTGATGCATTCCCCGAAGCAATAGTACGTCTTTCAATCCTGATTGATTTCTAGAAAAAAACAATCCAAACCGTAGTAACTAAAGTACTTGAAAAATTTATATTTATTAAGACATGGTAAAATCCAGCTAGCAACTTCTCCCGTTTATAGGCCAACGCTAATAGGTCTTTGCTTATAAGCTCCTCCCAACTCAATAAATATAGTGATGATGATCAACTGATCATGCTCGTGATAATGATAACAATAATGATAGTAATAATGATAATAATAATGATAATAATGATGATGATAATGATGATGATATAAAGTATATATAATATTTATTAAGATATGGTAAAATCCGCTAATAGGTCTTTGCTTATAAGCTCCTCCCAATCCAATAACTATAGTGATGATGATCAATTGATCATGCTCGTGATGATAATAATGATAATGCCAATGATGATAATGATGATATAGAGAATAATACAGGGATACACGGAAATATGAAATTTATTTCGAGTGTTGACCAGGATATCCTGTTCAACACGAGAAATAAATTTCATATTTCCAAGCATCCATGTATTGTTCTGTTTATTATATAAAAAACTTGTCCTATTGCCTTGCAAAAATTGCATTAAACTATAATGCTGATTCAGCGATAATCGTCACATGTGCGATTATCATAATTAATCGCACATGTGAGATTATCACTAGTGGCGGCAAAATCAAATAAAAACTCTATTTTATATAATAAATAATGATAATGATAATGATGATAATAATAATAATAATAATAATAATAATAATAATAATAATAATGATAATAATGATGGAAACTTTATTAAATGTTTTTCTTTTCTACATATACAATTATAAATCTCGCTTATTAAGGTAATTTACAATTGGCTACTTGAATCACAACTAATAATATATAATAACAATTAATGACTATATAATAAAACATGCAAATTTATATACAAATATTTCAAAAAGCTAATAATTCGGGATTTCCCCATTCCTTATTTCGGCAGCAGAAAATGTAGTATGTAGTTCTGATAGCTATAGTCGTCATTTTCCTTACGCAGTACATTTGGTGCTTGTTATCAAGACCAACCTTAGCTAGCATATCTAAAAAAGTAGAACACTCTTTCGCAAAAACACCTAGGGAACTCATGGAGAGATTTATAAATTTTACATCATTAAAATGTTCACTTTGCTGTTTTACTAGTTCACGATATTTATCTTCTTTCCGTTTGACGTTGTTTTGAAGGTTTGATTCAAAACCAACAGTAAGTTCGAGAACATAAAGACGGCCGTTTGAACAATGCAATAGCAAATCTGGACGATACGTGTCACCAGTTAGGATAGATGGGCTTTTGAATCCAGGTAGATCGACAAAGAGATTTGAACCGTTAACAGTTTGTAAGGTATTTGCAAGAAAGTTAAGAATTGAATTGTGCCTCCATGTAAAACGTTCAAGATACGATTGACAACCAGCAACAACGTGTAGTAGTGTTTCTGGGCTCAGACAAAAGGAGCATTCTGGACTTGAAGATATTCCCCATCTGTGAAGGTTTTTGCGTGTCGGAGTAGAATTGTTCACATAACGTATAGTAAAGTTATAAATGTTTTTTGGCAGTTTTGATTGAGCAGTTGACCACACCTTGTTAAGCTGTGATAAGGAGAACTTTGTAACGTTAGAGAAAAAGGATCCCTGACAAGTCAAGTGGTTTCGAAGTTTATCTTCATGCCCAGAACGGAAGTGTTTCAGAACTTCTTTAGTAGAGTTATAGACGTCGTATTGAATATTAGTATGATTATTAGTGGATTTCCACAGTTCGTTAATTGCTTCATTCGGAGAATATTTTAAGGCTTTGCGTAGAACAGCTTGGCATTGAATAAATTTTACTGATGGAGGATAGATACTTTGACCAAATTTGTTACGTGTTAGATATATAGTACTTAGTGTTCCTGATATTGGTATTTCAAGCCATTTACGGATGTATTGGTTGATAACAGAATCAATATTTTCTGAAATCCAAGTTTTGGACAGTGTTGCAACGGTGAAATGCCAGGATAATTTGGATAAGACATAGCGACTATACAGGAGAAGTTTATTTTTTGGGTGAAGTGGTTTTGAGTCAATGTCAGACATTAGTTCATCAACGAGAGTAGTCAGCTCAGTCTTATGATTTTGATTCGACATGTCAAAATCAAAGTAGCGTCCTAAGTATTGAAATGATTCTCCAATGTTGATTGCTGGTATAAGATTTTGGTTGATAAGGAGTTTCGGCAAGTATTGTACTGACTTTGTAATGACTTTCTTGATGCCAAAAGTGCTACATTTATCAACCCGGATTAACATATTCGACCATTGGCACCAGATGGAAAAACGATTTAAAAGATGCTGGTTTTCAGACTCTTGACCAGTAATTACAGCAGCATCATCAGCAAACTGGAACCAGTGAATTGGATTTAATAGTTTGAAAGAAAAACCAAATTGACGGTACTTATCAGCTTTAATATGTTGAATAAACGTGTTAAAGCACATATTGAACAGAAGAGGACTCAGACAATCTCCTTGCAATACGCCACGGTCAACAGATATAAAAGGAGTGCGGAATTCAGATGTAATTATCGAAGTCTTAAAATCAGTGTATAAACTTTTTATAACAAAATTAATGTGGTCAGGGATATGGTGGTAATCAAGTACGGATTGAATTAGGTTGTGGTGGACTTCGCCAAAAGCGTTTTTGAGGTCAAGTAGCGTGATGACAAGAGAGCGTTGATTGATCCGGGCTTTATTAATAATGTGGGCCATTTGCGCAGTATGTTCTAAAGTGCCAGACAAGTTAGGTGTGAAGCCTTTCTGTATGTTATGTTCGATGAAGTTATTTGATGTAAGGAAGGAGTATATTGCGTTTCGAAGACAAGATGTAAATACCTTTAAAGGTATTGTCTCGAGTGTTATGGGACGAAAGTTCGAGGGGACATTTGTGTTACCTTTCTTATGGATTAGTATGGTACATGCTCTTTTCCATTCAGTTGGGATAGTTCCAGATAACCAAATATCACGTATTAGTTCAGTGAGGTAAGTTCTCAGAAAAGGACATCGCTTGAAACATATTACAGAGAGTTGATCAAGGGGGCAAGGAGAGCCAGATGATTTCATTCTACGTATAACATTAGTAATTTGTTGATAAGTCGGGGGGTCAAGGTTAAATTGAACTTCAGGATCGGATAACTTTGGAATCCAGCTGGGAATATGAAACAGTTTATTAGGATTAATTTTAGCCAGAGATTGAGAGAAATAAGCAAGACAGTCTGCCATGTTAAAGGATGGTAATACTGCTTCCTTTCTGTTTATAACATTTTTAACATAGCCCCAAAAGTTACGCCCGAGATATTTGTCGTGGTTGAATGACTCACTGCTGTCTGAAGTTAACCCGTTGTTGTTGTGATTACGCAGCTTGTCACGCAATGTGCGCGATAGGTATCTAATTTCATTCAGGTCACCTTTGTTGGATTTTAAATTTTGTAAAGCTTTCTTTAACTCCTTAACTGTATGAGATTTATAACCAGGTTTTCGTCAGGTATCGTTTCATTATGTCCAAAGTTGTCTGCAAAGTAGTTATATATAACGTCATTTAAAAGCTTGATTTTTGAATTTGCATCTTGCGATCTGATTGGATCGTCTAACTGAAGCGCAGATTTAAAATAGTCGTTAGCCGTTATTATTATTATAATAATAATAATAATGATGATAATGATAATAATGATAATAATGATAATAATGATAATGATAATAATAATGATAATAATAATAATAATAATAATAATAATAATAATAATAATAATAATAATAATAATAATAATAATAAAGAAAAAGTAAAAAAGAGAATCAAACTTACATCAAGTGGTATCAATTTTTCATACTGCAGAGAAGCGTCGTGATGGACTGTAACTTCTGGATTGTACGCATTCTCATTCTTGTTGCCAAGAGTAACTGTGACGTTTACATTCTTGGTTTTACCAATTGTTATGTTGTTTTGGCTAAAGCTAAAGAAAATCAATGACATATGACAATTAAGATAGTTATCTCTGTATTAAACATGCGCTAAAACAAGTTAACAACGTACATGACATGTTTGTTTTCAGCAATTCTTGGTTTTCATCTGACCAGCGGCCATATTGGTGCACAGAAACAATGAAAGGGCGAACATATTGGTGCGCAATCTTTATCCTATGGGAATTTGGCTCTATTCTTATTCAAACATTTCGTATTGTTTCACCACCCCATCGACAACATGAGTGGAAACGATCCATAGTACACATGATTATAATCCAAGAAATACTAAAATACTACGAATACCATTTTGTAGGACTAAAGTTAAGACAATTTTCTATTCCGTATCAAAATTCTACAATTCTCTGCCAGAAGAGGTTATAAATATAACTTCCTTTTCTATATTTACATCCAAATTAAAAAAAGTATCTAAGCTCTGAATATGGAAACATGTCTGCATTTTGAGATTTCCTACTTTATTTTCTTTACACACTTTCTCTGCTTTACCGTATTATTACACAAAAATTATTATGCATAATTGTTACTCCCAGAGGTAGTCTAAATTCTAGTAAGCCTTTTGGTTTCTATTTTAGATTTCCTCGCTACTTTTAATTAAACTTTAATTATGTACTAGCTTATTTTGTGGCAAAAATTATCATTAAACACTAAACATAAATCAGTACAAACACTGTATATTACTTGATGCATTCGCCCAACTACCAGTGAGGCGTGTATTGTATTTTGACCCAACTATCTAAGTAATAAAATAAAAATCATGGCCGTTTTCGATACGTTCTGTTTTCGACAACCGAAAGCGTTTTCAAAAATTTCCGTTTTCATCAAACGCGGTCGTAATAACCAGGCAACACAAGGCCTTTCGAAAACTTGGCGAACAAAAACGATGTCACGAACCATCGTTTACAAAGGTACTGTTTAATTATATTTTTCATATGGCAATAAGACATATCTTACCTGAGTTTCATAGTTAGATCGTAATCACACTTGTTGTTGGAACAATTGTATATGAGCGCAGCCTAAATGAGAAACAAAAACACGGGTTAAATTTTCACAAGAATCAGTTTATTAAATATTCAAACACGTATTGTGCAATTTTCGTACATTTACCTATTTTGCAAGTTCAGATTGAGGAATTTGGACAATTTGACATTGAGACCATGTCATGATAACACTCAGCCCGGCTTTAATATCCGTGCTTTCATTTCATCAAAGCATGACAGGTTTCACAAACCGTTGCGCGGAGTTTAAGTGCATCCTACTTTGGTTGAATCTGTTTTGCAATGCAATGCAATGCAATGCAATGCAATGCAATGCAATGCAATGCAGTGCAATGCAATGCAATGCAATGCAATGCAATGCAATGCAATGCAATGCAATGCAATGCAATGCAATGCAATGCAATGCAATGCAATGCAATGCAATGCAATGCAATGCAATGCAATGCAAAGGGACACAGGTTCATAAACACGGGGGTATTACAATAGAGATCATATAAATACTAAAGGGGCCATTGGCGGGAAAATTTGGTAACCACATGGGGGCCGCCATTACCTAAGATATTTCAGTCAAATGGTTGACAAATGTACTAGACCCAGTCCTTTGCCAACCAACGCGCCTAATGTTTGCCTCCAAAAAAATCCAAGACGGCGGCGTTCAATTAGTTACCCGCCGTTGCCTGAAACTAAGATAGGATGCCCCCTCTAGTATTTATATGATCTCTATGGGTATTACACCTTGCAATCTGTCTTGGAACCTGTCTCGCATAGGTTTCACGAAACATTGCATCGTGTAGCTTAAATGTTGCGGTGTTGTCACTCATTTTGCAAGCGTTAACTTCATACCCAGTGTTCTCAAATTGAATATTGAAATGCTTTAAGCAATTAAGATTCCCGTACTTTTTCCACGAATAAGCATGATGAGGCCGCCATCTTGGATTTGATGACGTAAAATGGTTTGGCTCGTCAATTGAAGCCAAACATGACGAACATGTAGGCCTGAGATACGTATAGTCTGAGTCCAACCTCGTCCCCAGGGCCATTTGTGGGTTGGGCCAAGATGGCGGCCAAAAACAAAATGGCGGGAACAAATGGCCCTGGCATGCACAGGCTGCAAAACATGAGTCATATTTTGACTCATTCTTGACTCGGCCCAGGCTTCACGAAGTTAATCGCGCCTAGTCAGGCTCAATTTTTTTCTGAATATTTTATAGTTCAGCTTGACTGACCCAAACTGAAAACAATCAAAACATTCATTTCCAAACACATTGTCGAATTATTAAAATAAATACACTTTTAATAAATATCTGTAAATACTTATTATTTATCATTTGCTTCACCGTTGTACCAAATTCGCCAGAAACTGGATTGCCGTTGTCTGGCCGGGCCGCCTTGTTTTCGTAAGTTTTTGGTGGATTCAATTCAACGTTTTGAAAAACATTTAGGCTTCGTTTCGTCGAGAACTCTTGTTTGAAAAAATCCTGCTTCTCAATGGCCAAACATGTAAATTCGCCCCTGTGGTGTACTTTCCTTTCGCAGCCAAAATACTTTTTGACTTTGTTCACCAAGTCTTTCGTTCGCCCGATTTAGAAAACACACTGAATTGCCGTCCCATGGACTTCGTTGTATGGCAGCCAGGGCACAGAGACGACACGACCCATCATTACATATTCTTCCGACGTTTTTACGGGTGTTTCGCCAGCTTTCCTCACATTTTCATTCATTTTGAAGTTGTTTTTTAACAGCCGGCAATTCTGAATATAATTTGAGCCTTATAAACAAATGCCCGCGAGTTAGCCTGCCGCCCGCCTTGTTTCCACCAATCAGAATACCTAAAACATCCAATGTTATCTCGACCAATCAAATGTGGTGATAGCTCAGCCTGTGCCAGGGCCATTTGTTCTTGGCCGCCATCTTGGCCCAGCCCCCACAAATGGCTCTGGGGACGAGGTTGAGTCCGAGTCCTCTATGCGGTCAAATCTAATTTAGTCGAACGACCGCGTAGGAAACGAAAAGTCGAAAACTATATGTACTAAAAGGAACATGTTCGCCATGTTTGGCTTCAATCTTTGTGCCGTCGATGACCATGCAACAGGTGGGAAAATTGTCTGAGCATGCGCGAAAACCGTGATATAAACAAGCTTGCGGGGGACTGGGACGGCAAAATGGCGGCTTTTAATCCGTAAATAATCCGAAGAGTTTTTTGGTAATTCTACTTCTTTTTTGATATTTTATTAAAAACGAAATACTGAATAAGAAACATACTATGTTCTACCATACAATAAAAAAGAGAAAAACCCATAATAAATAGTTTTTGGTTATAATACACATAATATTAAAGCTCAGGGAAGTACGAGTTGGCAGTTGCTCGTGTTTTATAAACTCAATAATACAATTTATAACTAGCTTGTGTCTGGCCTCTTTGGTGGTTATGTCAAAGGTTCAGTAGAAAATGAAAAGAACAATTCACAGCAAAAATAAGGAGTTATTGTCACATCTTCATATCACTGCCAATTTAAATTACAACAGAGTCTATTACAACACATGAGTAACATTCCAACTTTTTTTAACATTAATAAGCAATAAGACTATATATAAACATTTAAACATAGGTACATGTAGCAGAATATATGTAAATCAAATATACTTGAATCCTTTCAGTATCTTCACTCAACGTTGTTGGTCAACCTTTGCTTGAACACACTTATTTAAATCTAGCAATTTCAAAATAGGCATGTATATAAATATAGCCTATACAGCATATTAAACACTTCACTCTTTTAACTTTTTCTTTAGCCATAAATATAGCTAATATAGTATCTAAAAAGAGAAAAAGAACACAAAGATTTGCATGATAACAATGCAATATTATTTTTGGTAGCAGTTCTGTTCAATATTCCAAATCCAAAATGGCGGCTTCAAGTGACTCAAATTCAAAGCGTGAAATTCAAGTGTTTACGATTTTTTGAAGCTCAGAAACTGGTACAATGTTAACAATTAGGATCAAAAGCATACTTTGAAAGACAAAAAAATTGGTGGCATAGGCGAAAATTTTAATTTATTGGCTTTCGTCGCTTTTTATAGCTGTCAAAATTGTGTACCGAAAATGAGCAAACTTTAGAGTTCGCCTAGGCTTCGGAAATGCAGTTGATTCTTAGACAGACTGGTTTTAGTCATACTGCAAGAACCTGTAAGCAGTTGTCAAGTTTCATTTAGACGATTAACGAACAATATACGGTAATTCAAGCACATTTCCTAAGCCGACTGTTATCGCAATTTCCTATGGACAGGCGAAAGGGCACAAGATTCAGTTCGTTTTCGATTTTTCCGGACGTTGGCATTTATTTCAGTGGATGGAGCAAAGAACTATGGATAGTTTAAGAGAATAAAATTTGGGTGGCAAAGGGCTAAATTTTTAACTATGGCTCGTTCAAAAGCACTGATTTTAACTGTGTTTAGGATATTAAGCAACTAGGCGATAAATTTACACCGTCAAGTGGGCTTCAATATTAACAATTCACACAGTATTTTTAAAGATAAACATATGATCTAGATACTTCAACTCACCTTTTAGTAGTATTTTGCTGTTTAAACAGTTTGTCGACACAAACAAAATGGACATCGAAACGAAAAACCCTGTTTGTTGCATATTCTCCTCGAATAATCCAAGGTTTCCATAACTCCGATCATAGGAATATATAGCTCACATGAAAGTCATCACAACCAGTTTTAAATCGCCGAGGTTTCTCTTCTCCAGCGTACCAAATATTTCAGTTAACAAAACATTCAAACCTGAACGAACCTCATTTCGAACAAAAATAAAGAAACAGAGCAAATGCGCCCGCGATTTTTGGTCAGTTAAGACAATTTTCCCACCTGTTTGACCATGCAGGAGACATCAGTCCAGTTATATATTAAAATCAGTAAGAACTGCTGGTATATAAAATGGAGCATTAAAGTGGGAATATTTTCATTTTAAAGTGGTTCCCTGATGAAAATACTGTTGGTAATGTTTCTGCCTAATCCTAAAGATATGGTACTTGGTAATTGTGCATAGTTTCATTTTGAAATTCTCAAAAACAAAGTTGTATTTTACGTGCGAAGTTTGTATTTTGGAGCACCGCCATTAAATTGGCCGTGTTTGAGAAGAATGAGTTGAGGAGAACTTATGACGTCATAGACTCAACAAAAACAAAAGATCATTGTTGTTGTCAACAAATGGGTCATTATCATGCAACTACCAAAACATCTTTAGGATTATGCAAAAACATTGCCAACAAATATTTTCATCACAGGACCACTTTAAAACCAAACCAGGACCAGTTGCAAAAATGCAAGACCAAGCTTGCCTGGATTCAAAACCGCAACCCTGCAAAACTAGTGGATTTAGTAAGTGATCGAAAGCATGTTATTGCAATACAAATAGCACCTATAACATTACACAATTGCTGCTAATAGCACACAAAATCAAGCTATTACTTCTACAAATACTACACCTTTTTCTCAACGAATGCCTCCTGGCTTTTATCAAGTATTGGACACAATGCGGTTGTCTCGCACGAGGCATCCAGTTGGAGTTCGTATCGAACTTGGAATGAAATACCTTTTTTACCACTTTGGCTATTCGCAAGGCTTTCGCTTCCCTAGAAGAAAAAAGATGCGTTAAGTAGGGGAGCACGGGAGCGCGTAGCCTGCGGGCAGACTCATATCATACTTGACGTTAGTTACAACTAACGTCAAGTGTAATATGAGTCTGCACGCAGGCTAGGGAGCGCGCTGCCTCTCACCAAAACCTAAGCTCGGTTAGACGGGGTTAGTATACTTGGATGGGTGACCGCTTGGGAATGATCCCGTTGTCGAGCTCATGCGAGAAGAGTTGTAGTTAATCTCTCCTGTGCTTCGAGGGTTTTTCGTTGGGTTCTCCGGGTTTCGTCCCTTCGTAAAATCAACACCTACATCATGGTAGTCATGTTCAATTGGGGTATTTCGCCTTGTTTGTCTACCAGTTGCTATTGGCAATAAAGTTATTAAATCAAAATCAAAAGTCTTGTTTGGCGTAACTCCAATACTGCATCAGAGCAAGTCTCACAGGGTTCCAAGTCATGAGTTACATCATATAGTGGTATAGTAGGCAAAAAATCCCGTCAAATAGAAACCAACAATATACATTTGTATATATGTGTTGACTTAGGCCATTTAAAGGGATACTCCAGGCCCAAAACAAGTCTTGTTCAAATAAAGGACCTATGTGACCTTACCTCCGAATGGCTATTAGTTTCCTTCAAATATTTTTAGTTTGGGAGAAATTTGACTTTGTTTGCTGTATTTTCCATATACTGTGAGCCGCCATTGTTGCTTGATTGCGGGCGAAAGCGGTCGCTCCCAATAGTATTTTGACGTCATTGAGTGATAGAAACAAATCATAACAAAAGAGAAACTGTTTCTATCACTCAATGACGTCGAAATACTATTGGGAGCGACCGCTTTCGCCCACAATCAAGCAACAATGGCGCTCACAGTATATGGAAAATACGGCAAAAAAAGTCAAATTTCTCCCAAACTAAAAATATCTGAAGGAAACTAATAGCCATTCGGAGGTATGGTCAAATAAGTCTTTCATTTGAACAAGACTTGTTTTGGGCCTGGAGTATCCCTTTAATCACCCCCATATTTGCCGAAAGATATAGCAAATGGACGTGCATGTTTACAATTAACAAATAAAACATAAAGCTCCGTGTATATGTACTCTGATAAAGTTGAACACGAAAGAAGTTGAGTAGAGGCACGAGGCGTTAGCCGAGGTACACTTTACACTTCTTCGTGTTCAAATCACGTCAAATGTACCTTTATAAGAATACGTATGCACAGGAGCGGTATGTTTTATTTGTTTTATAAAATATGAAGGAGAAAAACCCCCAACACCATCCTGTGCCACTCCACGGCATTTTACGTCATTAAAGATCTTCATACTCTTATAAATGCACGGAGCCCGCCAATCAGAGCGTGCGTAGAGGACTCCTTATTTTATAAAACTTGTTATAAAATAAAGTGCCATCTACACACGTTCTGATTGGCTGGGCTCCGTGTAAAGAGTATAAAGATCATGAGTGACGCAATGACTAGCAAACTTTCAGAAATGCTAAACAGAGCTTGTTTTTATTTTAACTTTTCTACTCAACTTCTTTTGTGTTACGATAAGTTGTACGAATACATGTAGCGCATGTGGTACGTTTGTGAACTTGGTGTAATGTAACAGACGTTTGTTGCACGTTTGTCAAGCTTAATTACTCAGACCCCAGACAGGGTTCGAACCTGCAACCTTCCCTTTCTGTGTTCAACTGATGTCAAACATATACCTTTACAAAAATACATGTAAAGTTTCAGGTAAGGTCTCGCGGTCTCGCAACGTTACGCAAGGTACGGTCTCCCAACGTAACGTAAGGTCTCACAACGTAACGTAACGTAACGTAACGTAACGTAACGTAACGTAACGTAACGTAACGTAACGACTCACAACGTATCGTACGGTCTCACAACGCAGCGTTAGGTCTCACAAGGTAACGTAATGTAAGCTCTCACAACGTAACGTAAGGCGTCACAACGTAATGTTGGGACTCGCAATGTAACCTAAGGTCTTGCAACGTCACATAAGGTCTCGTCACGACGTAATATAAGATCTTAAAAGCACTCACAAAAACCACTTGACTGGCTACTAAAACCACTTGGCGGCAGAAGATGTTCAAGAGAGCATAAAGGTGAGAGAGAGAATGTATAGTAATGGGGGTCTAGTCCCATCCTAATTCCTTTCCTCTTAAGTTATTTTTAGATTTCACGAGGTAATCTCGCGCGTAATTCGTAACCTGCCGAGCGGTCGAAAATAACATTATAGATGTCCTATACAAAAGACTAATTATACTACAACACGAGGACTTTAGAAAAGATAAGACTCTTTCCCGTTGTCAATTCTTGAGTAAAAACTTTAATGAAACCTTTTCGTAATGCAATTCTTCGACAAAACGTACTTCACTCCTGACTTTTTCCCGCCATTTTTTTTCCCCGAAAGGAACGTGTAAACCGCCACGCAAAAATCACGATGGGTGTCACATGCTATGAGTATTGTTTGATGATTGGCTATCTCGAGATCTAAAAATAACTAAACAGGAATTATGATGGACCCATTGCCATACATTCCCTCTCTCACCTTTATACTCTCTTGGTTATATGCAAACACTCTAGTGAGTTTGCGTTGAATAAACTTTTGAAGTCGATCAACTTACTCTCGTGTTTGCATCTGATTGTATACAAACGGGGGTCATTTTCTAATTCTCAATTTCAAACGTCTTAATAAAAAGTCCCAAATTTAAGCAGGTACAAACCTCCACATAAATATTTTCGAAATCTTTACATATCTTTTCACCCCTTTTAGCCATTTCCACAGTCCCAGTGAGTTGATATACCTTGTTACCACCATCGTCTATATAAACACGTCTAGCTCCTTTTAACTTAACTTCCGCATCCACCTCAAACTCGTATTTCAGAACTACATAAGGAAAGAAATAGCATACAGATTAAGGTGGCTCCCTAGGATTTCTGCCACAAACACACCAAAACTAGCACCAATACTAGCACCAACACTAGCACCAACACTAGCACCAACAGCAACACTAGCACCAACAACAACACTAGCACCAACAACAACACTAGCACCAACAACAAGACTAGCAGCAACAACAACACTAGCACCAACACTAGCAGCCACCACTAGCACCAACACTAGCACCAACAACAACACTAGCACCAACAACAACACTAGCACCAACAACAACACTAGCACCAACAACAACACTAGCACCAACAACAACACTAGCACCAACACCAAAACTAGCACCAACACTAGCAGCCACCACTAGCACCAACACTAGCACCAACACTAGCACCAACACTAACACCAACAATAGCACCAAAACTAGCACCAACACCAGCACCAACATTAGCACGAACCCTAGCACCAACAACAACAACACTAGCACCAACACCAAAACTAGACGCAACACTAGCAGCCACAGGAGCACTAACACTAGCACCAACACTGCACCAACACTAGCACCAACACCACCGACAGCAACACTACAACTAGCAGCAACACCAGCAGCACTAGAAGCACGCTAGCAGCAACACTAGCAGCACCAACACTAGCAGCAACACTAGCACTAGCAGCAAAACCAGCACTAGCAGCAGCAACACTAGCAGCAACACTAGCACTAGAAGTAACACTAGCAGCAACACTAGCAATAGCAACACACCAGCACTAGCAGCACCAACACCAGCAGCAACACCAATATCAACACTAACATCAACACCAATACCAACACTAGCATCAACACCAACACCAACACTAGCACCAATATCAACACTAGCACCAATACCAACACTAGCAGCAACATGTACCAATACTAACACTAACATCAACACCAATACCAACACTAGCAGCAACACCAATACCAACACTAGCACCAATACCAACACTAGCACCAATACCAACACTAGCAGCAACACCGACACTAGCACCAATACCAACACCAGCAACAATACCAACACCAATACTAGCACCAATACCAACACCAGCACCAGCACCAATACCAACACGAGCAGCAACATGTACCAATACCAACACTAGCACCAACACCAATACCAACACTAGCAGCAACACCAATACCAAAACTAGCAGCAACACCAACGTCAACACTAGCAGCAACACCAATACCAACACTAACAGCAACACCAATACCAACACTAGCAGCAACACCAACGCCAACACTAGCAACAACACCAACGTCAACACTAGCAGCAACACCAATACCAATACCAACACTAGCACCAACACCAATACCAACACTAGCATCAACACCACCACTAGCACCAACACCAATACCAATACCAACACTAGCACCAATACCAATACCAACAATAGCAGCAACACCAATACCAACACTAGCAGCAACACCAACGCCAACACTAGCAACAACACCAACGTCAACACCACCACTAGCACCAACACCAATACCAACACTAACATCAACACCACCACTAGCACCAACACCAATACCAACACTAGCACCAACACCAACACCAATACCAACACTAGCACCAACACCAACACCAACACCAATACCAACACTAGCACCAACACCAACACCAACACCAATACCAACACTAGCACCAACACCAACACCAACACCAACACCAATACCAACACTAGCACCAATACCAATACCAACACGAGAACCAATACCAATACCAACACTAGCACCAATACCAACACCAGCACCAATACCAACACTAGCACCAATACCAACACCAGCACCAATACCAACACCAGCACCAATACCAACACTAGCACCAATACCAACACCAGCACCAATACCAACACCAGCACCAATACCAACACTAGCACCAATACCAACACCAGCACCAATACCAACACCAGCACCAATACCAACACCAATACCAACACCAATACCAACACCAGCACCAATACCAACACTAGCAGCAACATGTACCAATACCAACACTAACATCAACACCAATACCAACACTAGCACCAATACCAATATCAACACTAGCAGCAACACCAATACCAACACTAGCAGCAATACCAATATCAACACTAGCACCAATACCAATATCAACACTAGCAGCAACACCAATACCAACACTAGCAGCAATACCAATATCAACACTAGCACCAATACCAACACTAACATCAACACCAATACCAACACTAGCAGCAACATGTACCAATACCAACACTAACATCAACACCAATACGAACACTAGCACCAACACCAATACCAACACTAACATCAACACCAATACGAACACTAGCAGCAACATGTACCAATACCAACACTAACATCAACACCAATACCAACACTAGCAGCAACATGTACCAATACCAACACTAACATCAACACCAATACCAACACTAACATCAACACCAACGCCAACACTTGCGGCAACACTAACACCAAGACTAGAACCAACACCACGACTAGCACCAACACCAGCACCAACACTAGCACCAACTCCAATACCAACACTAGCACCAACACTAGCACCAACACCAGCACCAATACCAAAACTAGCAGCAACACCAGCACCAATACCAATACCAATACCAACACCACCACTAGCACCAACACCAATAACACTAGCACCAACACCAGCACCAACACCAACACTAGCAGCAACATGTACCAATACCAACACTAACATCAACACCAATACCAACACTAGCACCAACACCAGCACCAACACAAATACCAACACCAGCAGCAACACCAACACCAACACTAACATCAATAGCACCAACACTAGCACCAATACCAACACTAACACTAACACTAACATCAACACCAATACCAACACTAGTACCAACACCAGCACCAATACCAACACCAACACTAGCACCAACACCAACGCCAACACTTGCGGCAACACCAACATCAGCACTAACACCAAGACTAGCGACAACACCACGACTAGCACCAACACCGACACTAGCACCGACACCAGCACCAGCACCAACACCAATACCAACACTAGCAGCAACACCGGCACCAACACCAGCACCAACACCAGCACCAATACCAACACTAGCACCAACACCAATACCAACACTAGCACCAACACCAGTACCAATACCAACACTAGCAGCAACACCAACACCAACATCAGCACTAACATCAACAATAGCACCAATACCAACACTAGCAGCAACATAAGCACTAACACCAAGACCAGTAGCAACAGCAACACCAGCACCAGCACCAACACCAACACCAACACGGCAACACCAACACTAGCAGCAACAAAAACACTAGCACCAACACCAACACCAACACCAGCATCAGCACTAACACCAAACCAGCAGCAATACCAACACCAGCACCAACACTAGCAGCAACACCAACACTAGCACCAACACCAACACCAACACCAGCAGCAACATCAGCACCAACACCAAACCAGCAGCAATACCAACACCAGCACCAGCACCAGCACTAACACCAACACCAACATCAACACCAACACCAACACCAACACCAACACCAACACCAACACGGCAACACCAACACTAGCAGCAACACCAACACTAGCACCAAAACAAACACTAGCACTAGCAGCAACACCAGCACCAACACCAACACCAAACCAGCAGCAATACCAACACCAGCAGCAGCACTAACACCAGCACCAACACGGCAACACCAACACCAACACTAGTGCCAACACCAACACCAGCTCCAACGCTGACACTACGGTAACACTCACCCATACTACAACAATATGTTATGTTTCACTCTGTTTTATTTACAACATTACGTTGCTAATTTACCTTGCTTTCCGGACACACTCTTGCCTAGATACTGGAAGCAAACAGTAGCGTTGATACTAAAACAAAGATATAAATATTAATTACAATGATATCACCGTGAAGTGTTAGACGAGAATGCAGTAACTTTAATTTACCGAGTGATCGAGAAAAATATTACAAGAATTTAAAGTGGTTCTTTGATTAAAATATTGTTAGTAATCGTGCAAAGTTTCATTTCAAAATTCGTTGAAGAACAGGTGATATTTTACGTGTGAAGTTTGTATTTTGGAGCGACGCCATTAAAGTGGCCGAGCTTGAGAAGAATGAGTCGAGGAAGCTTATGACGTCATAGACTCAATAACAACAATGAACCTTTTGTTGACACAACAATGATCTTTATTTTTGTTGAGTCTATGACGTCATAAGTTCTCCTCAACTCATTCTTCTCAAACACGGTCAATTTAATGGCGGCGCGCCAAAATACAAACTTCGCACGTAAAATACAACTTTGTTTTTAAGAATTTCGAAATAAAACTTCGCACAATTACCAAGTTCCATAATATCTTTAGGATTATGCAGAAACATTACCAAACAATATTTTCATCAAAGAACCCTTTAATAGACCAATTGCACTTATTCCTTGGTGGAGAGCCATTTGCTCTGATGACCGTCGGAACTTGAAGTTGTCCTCCAGATTCACCGTTTTAACGTCATGTGCAAGAGGTATATAGCGGAACCGAACTAAACTTTAAAAGAATCCCCGAAAGTGTGTGTAAGCTGCAAATACCATAAAAATAAAAGTTTGCTTAATTTATGTAATTTCTTCCTCCGATATCCAAACGACCGACATAGTAGCGATTTCCTTTACGTTTTCCTCATGAATTATTAATGAGTTTGAAATTCTAGCTCCAAGCACAGCCGATATTGCTTGAGTAGCGAAAAGTTTAGACAATCCTCACATAGTTCTCGCCCTTCATAAGACTTTTCCTGGCCTTTATTCCGGTAAATTCAAAGAGCAGAATGTGCAAAGAAACGTATGAAGTTCGTTTAATTTATGAAGTTTGTTTAATTATGATAAAAATTACTCTTAAATTTTGGTCAATATTTAAACTATCGCCAACGAGCAACACGCTTTGTTTGAAATCAGTTATATAAAGTCGTGGTTAAATTATCGGTAGCAGAACTGGGGCAAAAATTCCAGCAATTTGCATTTATTGATTTTCGTGGTATATCAGGTTCTAGTGTTGTCAAGTTTTTATCGTAAACAAGAAGGCAACCCACTAATAATGCAAACTTTTTATCAAACCTACAATTAGCAGCAAACCATGATTGCTTGAACTTGTTCAAGCGTCGACAAGTGCATTTATAAGAGTATAAAGATCATGAATGACATAACGTGGCGGGAAAAGCTAGCAAACTATCCCACTTTTAGTTTGTTTTTTTCCTTAATATCGGCTATCCGTTCGTGCCTCTACTCAACTTCTTTCGTGTTCAAATGACGTCAAACCGACTCAAACGTGCCTTTATAAGAGTACATATGCACGGAGCTTTATACAAAGCAAAACATGTAAGTAATAGTTTCATAATTTTGTTTTTTTATCAGTACGGGCACGAGTTGTCTACGAGGTGATAGTCGACGAAGCTCAGCTGCTTCGTTATAAACGAGGACGAGTTGTCTAATTGTTTTAGTATAAACCAAGTACTTAGACAAACTGTTGTTTTAAAAACAAACAAACTGAAACGTCGGCAACATGCGAGTTTTCTGTCATTGTAGTAGCTGAAATACCGAGTCAGAGCCCCTTTCCGACCTACGCAAGCTTCGGGGGAAAGTGGGCTCTGCCAACAAACTCGATCTTCGCCCCAAGTTTGGGGCGAGTCAGTCAGGTTTTAAACTGGTCAAACAAGTTCTTGTTTACGAACACGCGTAAGTGACGCGTTAGAGCCTGGGCCTAAAATAGTATCTTGGCAACCGTTCACGCATGCTCAAAAAGAAATATCGAGTTTGTTGGCAGAGCCCACTTTCCCCTGAAGCTTGCGTACGTCGGAAAGGGGCTCTGACTCACAGGGTATAGCTGAAATATCTCAACAAGGAAACGAAAATCTGCAAAAATGTTATTGTCATTTTAAGACTTAATTTCGTTTCACGTACACTTTCATAAGTTTGGTCACCATGGAAACTTAGTGTGCTGTTGTACGTAAGAGTTAATTACCGAGAACCGAGGCTTTTAGACAAATACAACCGGAGGGGCGAGGGTTTACTTGGATAAAAGCCGAGGTTCGAGATAATTAACTGACTTATTTAATAGTCGAGGAGGTTTTCTAAAAAACATACCAATTACCATATATTGCCCTGTTGACCGGGGCAATATCTACATATTCTGTTGACCTGGGCAATATCTATATACACTGTGTATAAAAAAACACCAGAACCCTTAGAAAAAGAATTAGTATTCTGTTCAAACATACAACCTATTGTAGCAGGGGCGGCGGAAGATGTTTTTGAGTGGGGGGTCTGGGGGCATGCCCTCCGGAAAATGTTTTGATTTGTGACCCCCAGAAAGCCCATTTTTTGCTATTTCCACCCTAAAATCCCACCAATAAAACAGCGAAAAGGCTCCAACATTCTAATTAACTTTAATTTGATACAAACCGTCATTAATCGTAATCATTGCCTGGTGGTGAATATCACCTAGACTCCTAGAGTACTGTAAGTTGGGCACAATGACGTCACTGTATGTCGTCATCAAACGAAAGAACTTCATTCATATATACTACGTGGAGAATATCTAGCATTTCTAGCATGGGGATCAAATTTGTAAAGCACTAGAAGCTCTGTGTCAAATCAAGTTTTCCCCAGCAACGGGTCAAAATAAATATGTCTGAACACCCTTAAAACTGTTTCACCTCGAGTTTATCTTACCATTGTTTCTTGGAACCATCTCGACAGTTTGGAACAAAGGTGTCATCTACAGGGATTTCCTGCTTGCTTAACTCGAGGCTTTTTGTGATGTCCATAACTGGTCTAGTTCTAGATAAGTTAAATTTATCATCATCATCATCATTATAATAGGCAAATTTCAGGGTACTGCGCGCGCATCGTTTTCCAAAGGAATTGGCGGGCTCCCCCACAAAGTAAGCAATAGCAAACCGATTTGCTAGCGAGCCAACAACAGCAGAATAACAACGTTAAACATCCAGAAACTGTATCTATACTTTGTTGATTTTAAACAGTGTTTACTTTGAGCGGAGCTTGCTAGTTTTTTTAAAAAGAGATGCGCGCGCAACACCCTGAAACTCGCCTATTGTGATCATCATGATTATTACTAGCTATTCCATTGCAGTAATTTGTTATTCAATTTCAGTCATTCCAATTATTATAATAAATTATCATAATTACTACAGTTATCACAATAAGCCAATTCGTAATCTCGACGGCACATCAAAATGATGCGTTCTGCGTCGGGATAAAACTTTTTTCAATCTATAACATCAGGCTAAGACCGCAAGATTCATTTGCAATTTCACTTACACTTCCAAATTCATTTATACTGAATTCTCCAGCTTGATGTTATGAATTGAAATAAGTTTTATCCAGACGCAGAACGCGTCATTTTGGCGCGCATTATATTACGCGACCCACAAGCTTGTAGCTTTAATGATTATCGTGGATAAATAAAGGTTATCTTATCTTATATAATGGATATATATATATATATATATATATATATATATATATATATATATATATATATATATATATATATTATGTATAATCAAAATTATCAGTATAATTATCATATTAATGATTATAATTATAATTATCATTATTATTATTATTATTATTATAATTATTATAATCAATTCAGTTAATTAAATCAGTTAATATAAATATTACAATTATCGTAATTATCACAATTCTTATAAATATCAAAATGTTTCCCAAAATTTCTTGGAAAGTCTCAAACATTTTGCACACGATCATAGTGTACTGCATATATAGAGCGTTTTCATCTTACGTCACGGCGGCCATATTGGTGTACCAAAACAATGAAATGGCGGCCATATTGGTGTACGGTATGGGAATTAGCTTTTTCTTATTCAAATATTTTGTATTGTTTCACCACCCCAATGGGCCACCGATCACGTGAGTGAAAACGCTCTATAGACAGATACATGCCGTGACAGCATGGCCCAGCGTTCAAAAACCTGGCCAGATTCTCCTAGTTAAGAATTACCTTAATAATAGAACCTTGCCACTATCCCATGAACCTACAGCAATATCTACAAAATATTAATAGTGAACAAATTAGATATTGTATTTGTGATACAACACACGTTCTTTTAGACTGAAAGCCAGTCGCCGATCCCATCTAGTTGAGATCGGCGGCTGGCTTTCAGTCTAGCGTTCTTTATTTTAACTAAATTACTGTAGACGGACGAGATTTGGGAGAGATTGCGGCGGCAGCCATTCGCAAAGAGACTTCAGTGCACAACTAGTTCATAAATGTTTTTACAGGGTGTCACCAGCGTTGCATGGGACAGGCTTTTGACAGAGATTTGTATATCGTCACAAATGTTACGATTTTGGAAATCTCCGAAACCCATTTACAACGACGTTCGCAAGTTCCAACAAGTTGTCTTCGTGCCCCAATCCAAGTGAACGCAGTGAGAGGAGGTTTTTCCAAGGCGTACGAAGACATGTTTTCCTTTCAAACTCAACTAATTTCTCTCCGTGAGCTTCCCCAAAGGTGAATAAGATCATCTGGTGTTTGTAAGAGTAAAATACTATAGGGACCAATTAGGACAGGAAGGCCCATGCAAGGGGTCGTTCACACGAGGCGGGCTAGCCCGGTCACAGGGCTGATCTAATTTATGTCACGAAAATCTTATTACAACTATTTGAGAAATGCAAAATCACACAACGAAGCAAAATTGGTTTTGTTTTTCTGTCGGTATACAGCATATCCTCCTACCTAGAATTACCAATAATCAGTAAGTGTGAAATGCCTAGAATTACCAATAATCGTTAGTTTTAAAAACTAATTCCCAACCCCCACACCCCAACCCTAACCTCTAAACCTTACCCTAAACCTAACCATTATAATTTATTTTAATAGTCTAAGAAAGATTTTCGTGACGTAAAATCAGCCAGGTAACCGGGCCAGCCCGCCTCATAACAAATATTAACCCTATATAATTGTTATATAGCTAGAGTTTTGCGGATAAAACGATGACTGTCATTGGTTGGTTTGTGGTCACATGACCTTAGCTAAATTTCAATGTAGACCGAGCGGGCAACAATTGAGAACTTACTGCCGCCAGAACTCTTCACGGTATATCCTATAAACAAAAGCTTGTTTGGTACACAAAAAAATATTTATAGGTCTTCAAAGCACGTGTGAAGATTAACTGGAGAAATGTATTGCTGTTCTTTTGTTCTGAGACTCATATTTGTTTGCCGTTGAAGTGAAATTACGGAGCCAGGCGAAATGTTTTGGTAAGTCTTTCAGTTTGTCTTTCACTCTTTTGTGTATACTTTTCCTTGATAAACATCGAAATTATTCAGCGAAACTGTAGCTATATAACAAAGCACTTAATGTCTCATCCCTCGGGAAACAGTTAGTTTTGTTTTCCCTCTAGTCTCGATGTTTCCCTCGACTTCGTCCTCGGGAAACATTTAGACTCCCAGGAAAACAAACTAACTGCTTCCCTCGGGAGCAGACATTAAGTGTATATATAATGTTCTACGTATTGTGTTAGCCGAGTAAAATACTGTACATAAGAGTTAAATATCCCATACGTGGCCTATAAAGAGTTAAGAGATTGAATTGTTCGTAATGTTTTCAAGGTAATTATATAGATTTAAGCACTGAGAATGGAAGCGATGTTTTTGACGAGACGGATTTTGGCGGCTTTTTGACGATCTCCGTGAAGCGAAGCGTTCCGCAGATAAACACAATTGACGGAATCGTATACGCTAGGCTGTGGAGGGGGAACGAGAATGCAAGCGACGTTTTTGACGCCAAACAGGGCACCGCTCTTTAGTACTTTGTCTGGTTATCGTAGAATTCGCGATGGACTTGGTGCATATCAGATCAGAAACTGGTGCATCTTAGATAAGAATGTGCCTTTAATTCTACGTTGCGCTCTGCGTCTGTCTCGTGCTGAATTTATAATTAAGAAATGTGGTAACTCGGACCGGCCCAAATTTTGCATTTCAGTTTTTGTTCACATGAGGCCGGCCTTGAAACTATATAGGCTTGGTTTCGCTATTGCTTCAAGATTTGTGTCAATTGCCTTACAGCTCGTGAACGACGGAGAATCATTATTTTATGTGGATTTGACACCAATCTAATTTAAAACAACGTATTGGAGTTTGAGAGGTGAAAGTGCTTCAGTTTGGTCTAGCAGGCGACCTGAGATTAGGCCGACGTGAACTGAATCTCAGGACGGACTCATGAAAACGATCTACAACCGACCTAAGTCAGTCCGGCCTGAATGCGGGCCGACCTCATGTAAACACCCCCTTTGTTTGCGCTTTATCTAATTTCTTAATGAAAGCGCGAGCTTTACCGGGTTTCAAAACTCTCACGAACACGACCAAATATTTTCCTCTGATTGGCTAATTAGCTCATGAATTATTGTTTGTTTCTGTTAAGGTATATTATCATTCATTTCGTTTCTATCCGGCATTCTGATTGGTTAATTTACCTGCAAATAATTTTATGAGCATGCGCACTAGCGGTAACACTGCTGACGGCAAATAAAAAGCAAGACTCGTGCCAACATAAAGTAAGTTTTACGAAGATTTTAGTATGCCGAAGACAGAGAGAAGAGTGGCGATCTCTTACTTCAGGCATTTCAAATTTTTAACTATTTTATGAATGATAAATCAATTATTGAACTCGTCCATCGCAAAATATCATGATTTCTCAGTGTCTCGCTACTACTTATTTGCCTCTGCCTTCGGCATCGCCAAATAACTAGTAGCTCGCCACTGACAAATCATGATATTTTGCTCCGACTCGTCCAATAATTGATAATTATTATACAATTGCATTAAAAACTGTCCAAATAACGCTAAAAATGAGTACAAATATACAGCGATATTTGGATAGTTAATTATTTGGATAGTAAAAAACCGGTTTGACAGATTTTGTTAGCCAATCAAATTTACACACGGGACTACTTCATGTATGCTTATTATTTTGTCCTGGTGCAAGTCACTACTTCTCTGGCCTTTTTAGAGTTTTCTTTTTCCATAAAAATTTGTTGATCAAAGCAGTTGTATAATAAATCTCTTATTAGATGTTTTGGTGTGTAGTATCGCTGTATATTTTTACGAGTTGTGCCGTATTATGACAAGCCCGCAGGGCCAGTCAAATTACAAACAACGAGTAAAAATATACAGCGATACTACACACCAAAACATCTAATAAGATATATATATACATATACGTAATGAAATACAGTTTAATAAGTCACGCAAATCTAGGTGTTTTTGGCGAAGCGATCAAAGTCAGAGTGAGCTATCTTGTTTTTTGACATGCTCTTAGTGCTTGTAGTTTGGAATGTCCAGTTTGATTAGATCGTATTAGATAACTTATGTATGCGCCATGCGCTTCTTTTTTAATACCTTGTTTTTGCCAAATTGCTAAAAGTGATAAGTGTAACATAACGCAGGAAAATGTCATAGCTGCGCTATAGACCTTTTCGATAATTACGTCACGCTTCATGAAATCGAGGCTCCCAGGCCAAAGTTTCACAATTTTGATTATCATAGTAATCCCGTCATATCTGTTTATGGAAGAAGATGGCTAATAACGTCCAAACTATATATGGTAGAAATACATCGTGTTCGTATGTTGTTAGGCATTTCATAAGCTTTCATTTGATGTATATTTTAAGTTTCTGTGTTGTGTGAAACTTTTTAAAATTTCCAAAATGTTCGCACCATTGCTCGTCAAGTAATAAATATGATATGGATTTCTCACAACTGTTGTAGAATTTTGAATACCGTTTTTAAAATATTTAACATACAACTTTGAAACATATATCAAACAGAAGATACTGTAAAATGCTATTTGTGGTAGACTTTCAAGTTTCCAGCTTAAGGGGAAGTATTTTAAAAATGAGAAAAACTAATGTTATCTTGGTCTGATGGATGAATTCTTAAGTTTGTTTTGTTTACAACTCAGACCAAGATAATGGTACGTTTTCCCATCAGTTTTAAAATACTTTCTCTTAAACTAAAAACTTGAAAGTTCTACTGCAAATAGCATTTTACAGTATCTTCTGTTTGATATATGTTTCAAAATTGTGCGTTATGTATTTTAAAAACAATATCCGAAATTCCACAACAGTTGTTGGGACTTCATTATTATTACTTGACGAGCAATGATGCGAACATTTTGGACATTTAAAAAAGTTACACACAACATAGAAACTTAAAATATACATCAAATGAAAGCTTATGAAATGCCTAACAACATACGTACACGATGTATTTCTACCATATATAGTTTGGACGTTATTAGCCATCTTCTTCCATAAACAAATATGGCAGGTTACTACGATAATCAAAATTGTGAAACTTTGGCCTGGGAGCCTCGTTTTCATGCAGCGTGACGTAATTATCGAAAAGGTGTATTGTGTGAGAATATTAAGATTTAGCTTCTCATTAATCCCAATTTATCTAGTTAATATAAATAGGCGCTATAAGGTTTGAGTACAGCCGAAAATATTGAACGTAGTTTCTAACGTTTCGAGCGAAGGCCTTTCGTCAGGGAGAAAAACGTGTTTCTCTCTCTGACGAAGGGCCTTCGTTCGAAACGTTAGAAACTACGTAAGTTCAATATTTTCGGCAATACTCAAACCTTACTATATACATACTACGTATTGTTTTAGATTCAAAAGTATTTGGATACAAATATACTGGGAAGCACGGGTGGCGTGTGCTGTTAGGGCGCTGCCTCTCACCGCTGTAGTTAAGCCCAGTTGGACGGGGTTAGTACTTGGATGGGTGACCGTCTGGGAATAGCTCCGTTCTCGAACTTGAATTTCATGTGAATAGAGTTTAGTTGGTCTCTCCTGTGCTTCGAGGGTTTTTCGCAGGGTTCTGCGGTTTTCCTCCCTCCGTAGGTCTTAGTTTATGTCGTGCACTTTTAACATGAGCCTCTGGCTCGGATGATTGGGCGACCACATCCTGTGTTTACGACGTTAAATAAATCATTACTCATTACTCAAAGTTTCCAGGGGTTTTTCCGGATTCAAAATCTCCGAATACCAGATCAAACCGGAATGTTTTTCATTCAGATTCATTCTCTTGTGTGTCAACGGCAAAACGGTACGGATTTGTCATGAATCCAGAAACTTTTGCTCGTGTAAACGAGGTTTTATAAACAGCGTGCAGTCCTCACCTGGATATTTGTCGGAGTTAGTGTCCTCATTCGCTACGACAGAGTAACCAAATTGTTTAAAAGGCTTAAAATAGTGACCGACGTCTTCTGCGGTTATCCTCTAAAATTGGAATAACAAGTAAGAGTTAATTACCGAGAACCAAGCCACATATAGGCCTAATGCCGAGGTTCGAGGTAATTAACTAATTTAGTTCAAATTTCACAAGGTTTTGTCTTCATCCGTGTTTGTATGGGAGATAAAGACGTATGAATAACAAAGAAAACCGCGTGAAATTTGAACTAATAATAATTAATAACTAACAACTAATATTTACTATAATTAATAATTAAAAGTTAATAATAATATTTGTCACCACTACTGTTTGTAATTAACCTGAATGTCAGGCCTTTATTTGTTCCCGCCTTCCGCTAAACCAGTTTGTAATCTGCATGGTATACCGTCAAGATAGATATTGAGAAAACTGAAGGAAGGCTACACCATGGGACAGACAAGAATCAACCATATGCATTTCATGATTTGAAGTTTGGAAGGAGTGGGAGGCAAAGCTTTTTGCTACTTCGACTACTGCACATTTACGCTACTGATACTTTCCTACTTAAGCGTACCATCGAGCTGCTATTTATAGCCCAAATGCGGACAAACAAACCAAAATTGACTTTCAAACGATTGCAAATGAGCCATTATCTATTGTTCGGACTGCAAGAATCGTGAGTAAAAGCAGACAAACTTAAGTAGTAACGTCATCACGACGGGGCGCTATTATTTATTACCAAAACCGATGATGTCATGATTTCTGTCAAACAATAACGAATCCGTCTGCATTCCTTAGCCTTTGAAATTGACACTGTGAGATCACTGCAGTATGATTACTTTTTTACTACCATTTTATATATACCTGTTGATAATTCTTCATTTCACCGCTGTTCAAACCATGGTAAATATAAATCGCTCCATTTCCTAAGCCGTCGTTGTCTATGTCAGGTTGATCATGAGGGGCACCAATGACAACGTCTAATGGCAACAAATAAAAACAAAACTTTGAATACAAATGGTACGTCATACATGAAATTTGTACCGAGCTTTTTTTCACTCTTTCCTGGCGGCACAAGTCGTTAGCGGATTTGCCTTTCGCCACACGATCGGAAATTGCGGCTGTCGACTGTGGATTAGCTACACATACGTAGAACAAATATCTTGCGTGTAAACGACATAATACACGCGAGACCAAGCGAGGCGGGCGCGAGATGAATAAGTGCTAAGGAGCGTTGTGGTACATGTGGGTTCATACGATAAAATTAGGAAGATAAAGGAAAATAATGGATCTGTTGAAGAGGATACTAGCGATAGTGGTTACCCCCAAAGGAAGTCGGGTTGTTTTGTTGGCAGATTTGTGTACCCAATTGGCCTTTAAAACGGTTTTAAAGTTCGAATCAGTCGTGGAAAGTATACTTGACGAGTGACGAGTTGACATAAAACAAACCCAATCAACTATGGAGGGTGAATAAAGATTTCAACTATCAGATAACTTTGATTGATTTTTTCTTTGTCTTGATTTTGTTTTTGGTTATATATGGACAGTTCACTTGTTATGGTTTTGCGTGTGTGTGTGTTTAGAGTCTTTAGAATTTAGTGAATTTAATCAAGCTCGGCCGACAACTCACTTGAGCCAGCACGCACGTGGCCTGCAAACTGCCCCATAAGAGTGGCCGATTTTCTATGCGATTTCCAATCGTGCTGTGACTCAAGTTCAATCCCCCTTCGATGCAGTTTTCAGACTAATATTTCAGCTTAGCCGCATCCGCATATGAAAAAAGTGCTTCCAGTTTGACTCTACACGATTCCCCCAGTCTCCTACTGTACAAGAGCGGTGAAACAGATGGAGCCGAGGGGGGAGGGGGTTATAGCCCCGTAAAACCGTGAACAGAAATATAGACCAGTGGCGGCGGAACATATTTGAAAGTAGGGGGGCTGGGTGACAAAGTTAAAGGGGCGTGGCCGTAGACTCTGACAGGTCAAGGGCGTAGCCCAAGCATTCTAGGGATGTCCTAGGGCATGTTCCTCCCCCCCTCCAAATTTTTTGGAATTTTAGGTTTCTGAAATGGCCTTTCCTGCATTTTAAGAGCACTTTTGAACAGAAAGTAAAATTTTCCTTGTGTTTGGAGAGTAGTCTTCCTTTTTATAAACGACAAAAAGCAATCGTCAAATCCAATCAGAAGTTCCCTCATGCAGGTTCTGACTTAAATAACATCATCTTGTTGTCATGTCTAATTGTCCATGTGACTATGTTCGCGGCCGTTTTGGAGCCTGTTCCACAAGAAATGAGGTGATCGTACTCTGCTTCGCCATGGCGCCATGTTATTATATATTTCTTGTTCCCAGGCTCTCCCTTTAATTTTATTGTCCATGGAATTTCATGGGACTTCTTGGGATTTCATGTGATAAAAGTGGCATCCTCCGATATTGGGCAGAAGACGCTCGAGCCTGAGATCAAGCTAACAAATCCGAACTAATTGAACCAAATTGACCATAACCTTATATATCAGTGTTTACAACAGGTAAGTTCAGTTTTTGAGTAGATGACAGATCACAGAAGTCAGAAGTATCTCTGTATGTTGGTGCGTTCTGAGTAGGGGGGCTTAGCCCCCCTAGATGCGTTCTCTAGGGGGGCTATAGCCCCCCTAGCCCCCGTGGTTCCGCCGCCCTTGATATAGACCACTTGTATTGAATGGAATACACCCTAGCCTGGATATCCAGCCTGTACACCAGACTAATACACCCAGGTTTGCACTATCTGTACTATACAAACCAGTAAGATAAATTACTCAATAATAAGACAAAGAATAATTAGCCATAGCTAGAAAGCGCTAATAGTAATGTCATACAAAAACTGTGAAAGACCATGATCGAATGACCATACGAACTGCATGTATTATAACTACTGATCATTATGGTTAACATTATAATATGGAATTGTTAAAATTGCATAATTGTTAGCATATCAAGAATTATCAAAGCCAATGTTTGTATAATTGGCTTCGGCACACAACTTCGCTTTGATAATTATCGATAATCACGCTCAACCTCGTCTAATAATGTTATTATGTTAACTGTCACCCCCGGCACGGAATAGATACTGTGCTCCCGGGATGGAATCTACATTGGTATGGGAGGGAGGCTTGTTTTTCAAACCGTCGCAAACGATTCAAATTCCTCTCGAACTTTCAGATAATCGATGACTTAGCCGTAAAAATCGGAGATTGTGGATGGGTATTTTGAGAAGTTGGACGTTTGTTTCTGACTGAGGAAGGAAAAGTATCGGTCTTTAAGTGAGAAAGGTCAAAACGGCGATCGGGCGGATTTTTGGTAGAAAAAATCTCGCCCGATGCATGGCAGAGCGATCGCAGCGCTAGGGAGCGTATAGTTTTCAACCTTGTTTAATTATTTAACGGGGTCGAACGCCCGACGCCGTTCGAAACTATTGCCGCTACCAGTCCGAACTCACTGAATGTAGACAACATGAGAGACGAACTGTCAAAAGTAAGTATATTTTATTGATTTACGGAACTATAAATACGGCAACATTCGCCAAGTTTATATCATTTACCTTGAAAAGTGTCGTCATTTAAATCCCCGGCTGCAGCGATCGTCCACCCGAATCGGGCACCCATATTGTTATCTCCTCTTAAACCTGGATCAAAGTCGTTTTCTCCATATGCCAACTGTAAAACTCTTTGAGTGCCCTGTAATAGTGCAAAATAGTCGTTACAAAAATTAAATCGTAAACTATGATGTATAGTGTTTTTCAAAAATGTTTTTCAAATTTCAAAAATGTCCAACTTTTAGCTTGTTTTTCCCCCTTGTTATTTTATAAACAAATAAAACGCACCGCTCCTGTACATATGTACTCTCTTATAAAGGTTCCTTTGACGTCTTTCGTGTTCAAATGACGTCAAACGAACTTTTATATGCACGGAGCTTTAGGTTTTACTTGTTAAATGGAAAACATGGAAAAATTAATACGCCATTCAGTACGCCATAATCAGTGTCTCGTGCGCCCCTTTTTTGTTCTTACCACGTTGTGATGTCCTCTGTACATATATAACCGAACAGACAACGGCTAAATGGATTCTATACATGGATCGCGAATCTCGACTGCGCATCAGAATGACGCGTTCTGAGTCGGGATAAAACTTATTTCCATTTATAACATTAGGCTAAGGAATTCAGTACAATGCGTTCAGAAATGTAAAGGAAAATGCAAATGAAAACTGCAGCTTTAGCCTGATGTTATAAAGTTAATTAAGTTTTATCCCGACTCAGAACGCGTCATTCTGATGCGCAGTCGAGATTCGCGATCCATGTATTAACGTCCAGCGGTCAGGTTACACGTTTGCGGTCACGTTTGTACTGCTAGAACGACTTCTTGAGGTAAGTGAATTACGGCAAGGTTTTTATGTAACTTTTACTCAACCAACCCACGTTTGTGGTGTAAATTTATACTCTTATATGTCTGTTATTCTTGAATCACAACGTTTTTGAATTGAACACTGAAGCTCATGTCAATTTTTGGTGTATAGGTATGAACGATTGAAAACCAAACATGGCGGCTCGCAACAAGTGAAAAGACGAGAGCCAATCTAAATGCTCTTTGACATGTTAACGTCAAACTTCTAACCGCAAACGTCTAACCGCGGTTTGCAGTTTGCGGTTATAAAAAAGAACGTCAATCTAAAACTCTCTATTGAAAAAGATGAACGCGTCAGCTGACGTCATCATGATCTATACAAATTAAGCAACGTCATTGGCTTGTGATATTGCAGGGAGATCGGTGATTGATTTACAGAAATCAGACCACGTGAATGATGTAATCCGTGCATCGGTCCTCTAATACATTACGGGCAACAACCAATGAAAATGCTCCTAGAAGTCATGCATGTTATTGTGGAAAAAGTTATAGAAACACGAAAAGAAGTTCGGGTACTGTTAGTTGTTCTGATCCCAAACGGGAAAAAAAAAGAAAATTGTGTTATTACCAAAACCGATGATGCGCGCTGTGGCCCAAAAAACACGTCATGATTCCTGCCCAAAACACTGACGAATCCGTCCGCATTCCTAAACCTTTTTAGTTGGAGAATTCAAAAGTAGCGAATGGACCAATTATATTGCAGTGATCTCACTGTGTCAATTTCAAACGGTAAGGAATGCAGACCTATTCGTTAATGCTTTGGTGGAAATCATGACATGTTTTTTTTTGGCCATGCCTCGCATCATCGGTTTTGGTAATATATATATGGAAGTTTCATTGTAATAATAATAAAGAAAATAAACTTCTGATCACTCACTGTAAGTCGACTTAAATAAACGTAAACTCTTCCTTCGTCTCCTTTTCCTTCCACACTATAGAAGGGTGCTCCAACAAGAAGATCAGAAAACCTAAAAAAAAATGAATGGAAAAAACGTTTGGTTCGTACCAATATTTAAATACAGCGATTACTGAATCATATCATTAAGTTAACTGGAGGGCAATATAAATGTGGTTAAAATTATTTACGCAAAGTTAACTGCAGATGTAGTTAGCCAGCGGTCTTCTCTTTCATAGTTCTTGGGGAGTCCCAAGTTCTTAAGAAGTCGAAGGGCGCGCATGAGTGTCACCTACGCTTGTGAGCACGTCGCTACAGCATTGGAAAATTGCTGCTCGTTGGTCGCTCATGCTTGCTGATTTGCTAGCATTGCTTTAAACGTTATTATTGCTATACAGCTTTGCAGCTGTGGATTGCTCGCTTGCTTCACCCATACCCAACCCTCCCCCTTTTTCAGGTGAGCAATCATTTAGACATGTGCTTTACACTTATTATTCCACTGAGTTTCGGCGTGACAGGGTGATCTCTTACTGCTTCCAATCTTATCCAGAACCCAGGATTGCTCAGTTGCTTGTGCATTGCTATGGATAGCTTGCTTACTAGCCTTTGCTACCTACGGCACCTACCTCCAACTTCAACGAATATCTAGCAGTTAATACATACATACATACATATATATTTACATATATATTTACATAAATATATTTACATAAATATATTTACATAAATATATATATATATATATATATATATATAATTATATATATAAAATATCAAGAGCTAGCATTAAGCAATTTGTTCCAGCAAACATATATAATTTCAAGAGGAACTTTTATTAAACTTTTTCTACTTTTTAACGTTTCGGGGGCTAGCCCTTTCTTCTGGTCCGTAAGACATGAAAAGTGAAGCCACGTTCGGTAATATCCATCCTATCAACAATGGTTACACAAAAGTTTAACAAAAAAAAAATTTCCTCTTTCTTCACAAAAGTTTAATAAAGGTTCCTCTGACGTCAGCATTCTTTACAAAATATTTAATATCCTCAGGTATATATAACCATACACTTACCCGTCACCGTTGATATCCACTGCACAAACAGACGCTCCAAAATAAATATACTCCTTTTCCTAAGAGAAAAATATATGAAACTTTACACAATAAAGAAAACAAACAAATAAACAAGCAAACCAACAAGACCCAAGCAAGAAAGCAAGCAAGTAAGCAAACAGACAAACAAGCAAGCAAGAACCAAGCAAACAGACAGACAGACAGACAGACAGACAGACAGACAGACAGACAGACAGACAGACAGACAGACAGACAGACAGACAGACAGACAGACAGACAGACAGACAGACAGACAGACAGACAGACAGACAGACAGACAGACAGACAGACAGACAGACAGACAGACAAACAGACAAACAAACAAACAAACAAACAAACAAACAAACAAACAAACAAACAAACAAACAAACAAACAAACAAACAAACAAACAAACAAACAAACAAACAAACAAACAAACAAACAAACAAACAAACAAACAAACAAACAAACAAACAGAAATACTTACATCACGGACCCTTGGGGGAGGAAAAACCGTTTGTGGAATATGCTTAACATCCTCGGAATAGATTATGACCTAAATCATGAGAAACAACGACAGAAAATCTTGACTATTGACAAAACAACCAAGACGTTTAGCGTTGCTATACAGTAAAATCTATATTTATATTACAAAACTTGAAAACAGCCAGTGTAAACTGGCCTTACAACGACCAAATTGTGAACGGTCGTCAGTAAAAAGGATGACTCTCCCAGTCTTTCCGCGGCTTTTCCAAAATATTGTCGTCAAATATGTAATTGTTTTTATAAATTGGACCCAAATTATTATTTTTATAAACATATTTTACGAGGGTGCCACAGTCACCCGAAAGTGTTTTTCATGCAGGCCCTCATATACTGCGAGATAAGATATACTGTAAGATAAGTGGTATATGTGGATGAATTTCTTGAAATGGATCCTAAGACGAATTCGAGTGTGACTTATAGTTCACTTCGCGGGAGAACTCAAACTCGCACCAGATCTCAAACTATAACTAATAGACAGATCTAGCGACCTTACCCTACTCTCACAACTTCTCAAATACTGTTATAAAACACGTTCATTTAGTTGGCTCATCGTTTAAACTTTCCGCTCACTCATAAGGGCCATTTATAAGAGGGCCGATAGGGCACGCCTTAGATAAGACGTGATCTGACCCATTTACGCGGCGTTTTTGAACAAACCGCAGTTTGTGCAAGACGCGAACATAAGTCATTGTGGCTTTTATAGGAATGTTTTGCGTCTTATGTATATAAGGACGTAAGACGCGTCCTGCGCAACGCGCGTCCAATATAAACAGCCCTATAGTGTATATATTACGTACATGACTTGTATTGTACAACGTTTTAATTTACCTTTCCGCTCACTGATCCTCTTGGTGATCCTGCAGCAACCTCTATAAAATACAAATTACAAAACCAATTACTTTATTTACTCAATCAAGCACCACAGCCATCTTTAAAGGTCTTCTTCTGAAAGGGTTATCATGCATAGGGGTAGCAAGAGTAAACAAAAATATGAATTTCGAGGTAAAGAAAAGAATTTATCAGCGAAGACTTCTTAGGTCCTCTTGAAGCATGACTGCATGTGTTTCTCGGAGAATGGGTACTCCATTGTCTTTGACGTCATACCGGTAAAACCCACCAATCACCTTCTTGTTTGTTATCGGTATGACATCACAAGGTACTAGTACCAGTCTTTATTTCGACGCGGTCGTCGTTCACATGAGTTCAGCAAAAACTCAAACTCGGACAGTTCATAAAAGTGAAACCGAGTGACTGGTTTCAATCAGTTTTAGATTGAACTTTTCCGACTTCAACGGAAAATAAAATAACCTGGAAACATATAATTGCCCTTTAAAAGATATGCAACGTCGAAAAAACATTGCTTTATCTTAAACATGATGGTCCGCTATAAAAATACCTATGCACGCGTGATAGGACAGAAATTAGCGATCAGTAAACTCGTTTTCAGGGCCTTACGGGTTTTGCGCAGCGACCGAGAACGGCGAGAAAATCATAATTAAGGATCACGTCAAGCTCATACACTGAACGCCGTTGCGTGACAAATTTCACAAACCATACACATCTGCACCATGTGACACTCTTCGTGAAACTTGTCTGGAGTCGTCCGTTTTAGTGACGACTATTGGGAACAATAGTGCACTTTAAATAAATAAATATACCTTCTTTGGCATCAAACTTTCCACTGGCAACAGAATAACCTTAAAAAACACAAATTATTACTATTAATTACATTAATTAAACAAATTATTATTATATTACTAATATTACGAATATTACGAATATTACGAATATTACGATTGTTACGATTGTTACGATTGTTACGATTGTTACGATTGTTACGATTGTTACGATTGCTACGATTGTTACGATTGTTACGATTGTTACGATTGTTACGATTGTTACGATTGCTACGATTGTTACGATTGTTACGATTGTTACGATTGTTGCTATTGTTACGATTGTTACGATTGTTACGATTGTTGCTATTGTTACGATTGTTGCTATTGTTACGATTGTTGCTATTGTTACGATTGTTGCGATTGTTGCTATTGTTACGATTGTTGCTATTGTTACGATTGTTACTATTGTTGCTATTGTTGCTATTGTTGCTATTGTTGCTATTGTTGCTATTGTTGCTATTGTTGCTATTGTTGCTATTGTTGCTATTGTTGCTATTGTTGCTATTGTTGCTATTGTTGCTATTGTTGCTATTGTTGCTATTGTTGCTATTGTTGCTATTGTTGCTATTGTTGCTATTGTTGCTATTGTTGCTATTGTTGCTATTGTTGCTATTGTTGCTATTGTTGCTATTGTTGCTATTGTTGCTATTGTTGCTATTGTTGCTATTGTTGCTATTGTTGCTATTGTTGCTATTGTTGCTATTGTTGCTATTGTTGCTATTGTTGCTATTGTTGCTATTGTTACGATTGTTACGATTGTTGCTATTGTTGCTATTGTTGCTATTGTTGCTATTGTTGCTATTGTTGCTATTGTTGCTATTGTTGCTATTGTTGCTATTGTTGCTATTGTTGCTATTGTTGCTATTGTTGCTATTGTTGCTATTGTTGCTATTGTTGCTATTGTTGCTATTGTTGCTATTGTCGCTATTGTTACTATTGTTACTATTGTTGCTATTGTTACTATTGTTACTATTGTTACTATTGTTACTATTATTACTATAATACCATGATCGCCTCGGATTCTTTTGTTCTCCGAGGAAATGTAAACCTCGTGTTTCCCTCATGGCACATGCAAGAGGGAAATTTATCCTTTGTCTTCTAATTTTCCCGTGCATGTTGATGAGGGAAAATTAGAAGACAAAGGAATCCTTTGTCTTCTTCTAAATTTCCCGCTTGCATATATTTTCCCTCATCAACATGCATGGGAAAATTAGATGCAACTTCTCTGATCAACCGTGTAAATTTCCTGTCGGTAAGATTCTCAAAGTTCTCCTCGGTGATCATAATATTACAAACTAATAACATGAAGGTTTGTATATAATTATAATTATAATTATAATTATTATTATTATTATTATTATTATTATTATTATTATTATTATTATTGAAAAAATTGGTGATGCGCGGTCAGGTTTAAACATAATGAAGTAATTAAGAAACGCTCTCTGACCAAAACAATTTATTGAATGAGCTTTCGACTGCTAGTCTGCAGTCTTCAAGGGGTTAAAGATAAGTGAGAAAAACATGTAATATAATATAATATTACATTACAGCATATATATATATATATATATATATATATATATATATATATATATATATATATATCACATACTTGTGCCTTTATCAGGGTGATAACAGCGGGACATAAAAACAATATGTCCCGCTGTACCGTATCTGTCCCGTCATATATCCCGCTGTCCTGCGTTTGGAGCCCTAAAACATGATACAGGCACAAGTGTGTGATAAATAGGTTATCACATTCGTGACTCGGTATATCAGTTTTATCGCTTTCAGGACGATATCGTAATTTTCCCTCGTTCGCTGCGCTCACTCGCGACAATAACAATATCGTCCCTCAAGCGATAAAACTGATATCACCTCGTCCCTCATGTGATAACCTATACACACACATATATATATATATATATATATATATATATATATATATATATATATATATATATATATATATATATTAATTCAATCTACAGACACGTGTTTCGCTGTACTACAGCTCATCAGTGTAGCTTGGAACAATCTAGATGTGTTTCACCAATTACTTTATACACATGCGATCGTCGGTGTCACTCGGTGACAACCGCATGTGGGACAGCATTGTTGAAGTACATCCAGATAGCGTGAAGTGCGTATGGGCCCGTATGGATTTTATCTTCGAGTGGTGAAAACAACATTTTACGAATGAGCGTAGCGAATGAGTAAAATATCGTTTTTACCACGAGAAGATAAAATTCATATTTCAAGCCAGCGTGTAATTTTCTTTTTATTATATAGATTCAATGCAAAAAGAGGTAAAATTCTTAATGACGTCATCGATATCTTCACTAGTGAGGATGGAAAATACGACACTGCATTATTTTCTAATAAAACACTTGCATCTATATAATAAATATATAAAGTCTAAACTCCTATACGTTCTCTGTTTCAGCAGTGTATCTAACCTTACACTATTTCTATTGTTGTTTCAACACTGCCTACGCAGCACGCTACTTTTATATATATATATATATATATATATATATATATATATATATATATATATATATATATATATAATGTTAGTACACTTACCAACAAAAAACCCATCAGTTTCATGAGAAGGGGCAAAATCGAACAAATGTATTTTAGCGTCTCTTTGTCTCATTGCCTCTCCTAAAGTAAACAGACACACATACTGTATAGCTATATTATAACGTTTCTCTCTGACGAAGGGCCTTCACTCGAAACGTTAGACCACTCACGCTCTCTGTTTCGGCAGTATTAACCTGCTATACCATATTTCGATTGTTGTTTCAACACTGCCTACGCAGCACACTACTTATATTATAATTAGTCAGGCTACTGCCTAAGGGAAGAAGGTTGCAAATTACGCTTCAAAATCGCCGATTTTAATGTTTTGTTTATAAGCCCTTGTATACATGCAACTACTCATTTAGTAGTTTAGTGAGTCTATAGACCAGTTGACACTAATGATGATACATTGCGAAGAAAAGTAATATTTAAGACCATTAGGGTTTTTCACAATTGCCTTCAAAATCCAAGAAATAGCATTTCAACATCAGACACAAATTTCAAAGATTTTATGGGGGTGCATGCCTTGGGACCTCCTATCAATAGGATTGTGTTAGGACTACAGTATGTGCAAGCCCACAACTTCTGTGTCCTGTGGAGTTCTCCCTAACTGAGATTTGCAATGAATCCGCAGAACCTCTCCGGATCCACCACTGATTTCTTACCTATATCCCTTTTCGCTCCTACAGCACCCATCACCACATTCTGTGAGGTAGTTTTCTGAATTATTGCAGACCAGCCAGCTTCACTAAAACCATATTGAGTCGACTCTAGCAAAAGCAATAACATTAAACAGATATACAAAAATTGAAATTAAAACATTACAGTAAAAACCCGCTAGCAAGAACCTACATTTTACCAAATCAGCCTGGGATAGGTTCTTATATTCTTATATAAATAAATTCTTAATTTCAGCCTGAGGTCTTAATAGTGGTAGGTTCTTGTTAGTGGGTTATTACTGTACTCCTCTGATTTGAAGCTGGAAGAAGATCTAGCAAACAAATTCCAGCTTTGTTTGCCAATACCGGTAACTCTTTTGGAAGACGTAAAGGGTATTGGCAATAAAAATTAAGTTTATCTCATTTGAAAGAACTTGTCAAATGGTATAAGAAGACCTTTTACAATTTTTCCTATCTGTTTTTTCGACCAAAGACACTGCGTGCAGTCCAACATCTTGGAATTATTTTTGATGTGTGTGATTTCATAAGCAGGGCAAAGAAAGTGAAATTTTTATCTTGCCAACCTTATGACATTATGAGCTAGAAACTCGATTTTGTTGCACTATTTCCATTTTAAATTGACCCACAACATTTAAAAAGCCTTCCATGGAAATTTGGTCACACACGGAGTACCTGTAGTTTCATCAGGTTTACCCAGCTTGTGACGTCACCAATTTCACCAGTTAATTAGACCCAATATTACAACAAGATGGTGGACAGCACACTGTCTTTGGTTGAAATATAAACACAAGAAAGATACAGAAAAATTACAAAAGGTCTTCTTATACCATTTGACGAGTTCTTTCAAATGAGACAAATTTAATTTTCATTGCCAATACCTTTTAAGGTGGCTCCATACAGTTTCTTGAAAAATGGAAAATACAAGTTTGAGAGTCCAAAACACGTGATTAAACAATTTGGAAAAAGAATAAAACTAAATGTTATGCATAGTTAAACAGTCTAACAATCAAAAACTGCTACCAAATAAATAGCAACAGTTGTTGCTATGGCAACAATGACGTTTCAAAATGGCTGCTAATTACCCTTCAAACTAATTTACATAATTCGGGAAAAACTTTGGTGACCCCCAATTTTTTTTTCATTAAAACTTTCCTTGAAGTATGAGTAATCAATAGGCTGATTTTAAAACATGATTTTCCCGGGGGGAAAATATTTCGTTTTACAGAATTTTTTTAAAATCGGCCTATTGATTATTCATACTTCAAGAAACGTTTTAATGGGGAAAAAAATGGGGGTCACCAAAATTTTTTCCGAATTAAATTAGTTTGAAGGGTAATTGGCAGCCATTTTGAAACGTCATTGTTGCCATAGCAGCAACTGTTGGTATTTATTTGGTAACAGTTTTTGATTGTTGGACTATTTAATTATGCATAACATTTAGTTTTATTCTTCTTCCGAATTGTTTATGTACGTGTTTTGGACTCGCAAACTTGTATTTTCCATTTTTCAAGAAACTGTATGGAGCCACCTTAAAAGACTTTGGCAGAAACATTTACACACAAATGTAATCGTTGTCTAAATTGAAAACTTCAAAGATGTTGAAATACATGTTTGTCCATGTTTGTTATCGAATAAAGCAAGGTTAGCTAAAAACAGACATCTTCGGACCCTTACACTATAAAAGTCAAGAAACATACAAATCAGGGGTGGTGCCAAGGTCTCCAACAGGGGGGCTAGTAGGGGGTTCCAGTGGCATCCTCCCCTGGAAAATTTTCAAAATATGAACATTTAGAATAGCTTTTTCCATCTTCTCCACATGAAATTATCGCAATAACCGACAAGCTAGTAAGCTACAGCACCTATTTTCATGCTATCAATTTGTTGAACACTAAAATTAATTGTGGTCATTAACCCACAGGCACCCCAATTTCAAGGTGTGTGGTAGCCCGCAGTGCGGGTGTTTTAAATTTTAACGGTACTATTTGAAAATATAATGACTTACATAAAACCCGTAAACAAACAAACGAATTTGTCTTAAATATCAACATTATGTGAATAAAATCTACTAACCTCGTCAAGTGGGAAGTACCGGCATTGCAAAGAACTCACCGTAAATCGCTGCAAACCAACTCGACGATGAATAAAACATGAGACAAGACATCATATTGATGAGGTTAGTAGATAATTATTCACATAATGTTGATATTTAAGACAAATTTGTTCGTTTGTTTGTGGGTTTTATGTCAAGTCATACTGTATATATTTTCAAATATTACCGTTAAAACACCTGCACTGCGGGCTACCACACACCTTGAAATTGGGGTGCCTGTGATTAACCTTTGCCATTTTCGTTCAACATTGCAGACAGAAAATGGAATTTTGTATGTTGTAATTATTAATACTGTTGACTTCTACACGATATATACTGTATCCTGTGTTTCTAAAGGAGTTTTATTTCACTATTAAAGCATTAATTACTGACTTGTCTGGCTTAATCAGTTAAAAAGTTCTTCGCCAATTGTTAAAAATAAAATTTTTCTCAGACCACTCCCCCGACAAATCTGTAAATTTTCCCTGATGTGGGGGGGGGGGGGGGGGGCTAGGGTTCCCAGTCAACAGGGGGGCTGTAGCCCCCTCTGCCCCTCTCTGGTGCCACCCCTGATACAAATACAATATAAAACCATTCAGAATTATCTTCATGTCTCTAAAAATACAAACATTTCCCAACCCAGCACCCTTATTTATTGATGTTTAATTTGTTATAGGAACCATGAATTCATTTAGCCTGAGTAAAATAACTATAAACTGAATCTTACGTCTGAATGCAGGTCTGTTGCCCAGTGGTCTAGTAGTACAAGGAATCACAGTTTCCTTTTTGAACAATGACAGAAAATGATAGCATTTCCCCACAGGAAAATATAATTTAGACCCATCATTCCCTGGACTTATCTGACTATATCTTGGAGCACAAACCTAAAAGAGAGGATAGGAACATATAACAATGAATGTGTATTGTATTATATTATATAGATACACACAAACATCTTTTCACATGGGTAGTTGCATCAAAGACTATGTATCTTTACTGACTTGAAAGTACATACATGTAAGTGGTACAAGTTGTTATTAGCAAAATCACCAGTGAAGTTATATCCAGCAAACAATGCATGTGATGCAATGTCACAGCTACAGTAACTTCACCAGTGCAGAGACACAGCCATGGCAAGTCAGTGCTGGATTAACCATACTGTATATTGCAAAAGAGGCATATGCTGCAGGCCCCATGCCTTTTTTCTTTTCTTTTTTTCCTTTTTTTTTTTTTTTGGGGGGGGGGGGGGGGGCACACTTTCTGATTGTAGAATTTTTGTTCTTTTCTAGAAAGGGTTGTTGGGGCTCAGGACTCAGGGGATATCAAGGGTTCCCACACTGAAAATACTCCACAGGCCCTGAGCAACCCTAATCCAGCCCTGCTTCAAGTGGCCATATGACTCTTCTATATAGCATACCACACCACAGCACATGTGACACTATCACAGCTACTTATACCAGAGTCACAGCCAGGATATGATGACAGCAATTCTTCATAATATGGTGCAAGAATTGTGATGAATCATCCAGCTACATGTACTGTATTACCGTATCTTTAGTCTTAGTCCTAGCTAGTCTTTGCACTACTAGGACCTGAGATACCCTTATGGCAAACCATTCTCAACCCCACAGCTCAAGATGCTATACCTGTACTTGTCTCACCACTGAGTGCTTTAAGCGCATTGGGCTGATAATTGGGGAGCATTTGCAATATCAGTATCCATCTCCAGTCAAGTGCATATAATGGCTCACTGTTAATCTTGACTAAATTATGAATAAATAAGCTCTCATAAAATAATAGTTATGTAGATTTTTTCTAAATAGTACAAAATATTAAAGTGCCTATGACATGAAAAAATGGTATATGATCTTTTTGTGTTAAGTGAAAGATATACCTGTGAAAGGTAATCTCACGAAATTTGGCATCATTTTGTCGCATATTTTTCGAACTACGACTCTTCGAAGTTCACCTGAAACGACTCGAAGAGTGCGAAATTCCATCGCGCGGTCAGACCGGCTTATGACGTAGGCGTGTGGACACATCTCAAGTTGACTAAACAAAATAGCAGGTATTATTAGTGAGCAAATTGGGATGGCTATGATTCTGAATAAAACAACTTTATTTTAGCGTTATAGTGAAATTCTATATTACCGATGTGTTGATGACCTCTGGATATTTATTTTTCCATTGAATCGCGAGTATAAACACTCCTAGTAAGAGTGAAGTTAGGTCAAGCAAAAACGTTTTGTTTAGTTTTTGATCAGCGTTCGAATAAACGTCGTCGCCGTAAAAATGTTGAAGTGATCGCAGCAACGTCGTGAACAGAACCTTTATAGAGGGTAGAATGTTGGTCTAAGAATTACGTGTTTTGCGTGCAATCTTTGTACAATTTTATCGTCGGTCTGGTCATGGGATTTGCTAAAAGTTAGTATGTTATACTATATTACTATAACAATAATCACTTAGATATCAGTTTAGCAGTCACGTTACAGAGAACTGGTTTTCACTATAAATAAGATGTCTTTAGTAATGTTAATGTTGGTCTTGAATGTATACACTATACACTATTTACTGTGCAGTTGTCCGCATTCGATCCATGCATATATGTTCAACTTAATCTCTAGCGCGAATTTCTTTACATATTATCAGTAATATTAAGTATTTGGTTAACAAGGGTCTGGCAGGCGAATGGATGACCAACACAGTTTTGTCGCCTGCGCAAATTATGTCGTGATTGAACAAACTAGCGGAAATTGCATGAGTCACTGAAATGTGGGATATATAAACAGTAACTCAGAGCAAATTAGTCATAATAATAGGACCAAGAACCAGAGCGGAAATGTTGTAACGCTAGACGACTCTCGAAATATAAATGTCGTAACTGATCGAAGTTTCGTATATCACAACAATCAGGTGGAATAGTATATTTTAGGGAACGGCCAATAAAAAGATAAGATTATGTTTCGCCGCTATGATTATGGACTATGCCCCAAACCCAGCCTTCGAAAGGACGATATTGTGGTATGGATCAGTCGAAAAATGATTCGCATGCACCAGAGCAATCGCATGCACCAGAGCAATTTTGGACATATTTCACTGAGAAAACGAGAGCAGAAGAACGGAACGGAAATTATGTGTGATGTACAAAAATCATTTGCCTAGGCATCGTCCCGACTTTTGACTCACGCCACATCTTTGCTTGCGCATTTTAAAGACTTTGTGTTATCCGCAGTGTTATTTGCTTTATAATATTACGGGAATCTAGCTAAGACCCAACGTAATTTATCTGGACCCAGAAGCGATACACTATTGTATTGGAGTATTTCGGCAGTCGGCACCCATGTGAATACTGGCTTGAGATGTGTGAATATATTGTATATTATATATAATAGAAACATGTAGAATAGAAAATATTGTTGCTTTAGTTCTATTCGTTTTGTTAATACTCGGCAATATTCAGAATAATTTACTATTAACTGTAACACTGCCAAATCTTTGGACAATATTTCCCGAACGAATATAACATCATCGACGAACCTCATCGACCAGGGTGCATTCCGTGCATACCTCACGCCGAAGATACGCCAAGGCCTACGGAATGACACGCCAAGATCTTCAAAATGCCACGCCAAGATCTTCAAAATGCCACGCCAAGATCTTCAAAATACCACGCCAAGATCTTAAAAATGCCACGCCAAGATCGTCAAAATCAACATGCCACGCGTACGCCATTAAAGATGCTGGGAGTGCGTTGGAAACAGCTCCCCGTAGCAATTTCTGCAATGAAATAATGCCTTGCGGTGGCCTGTTTGCCAACGCAAAATTTCCCAAATTTGCGCCAGAAACTTTGGATTTTCTTTATGTAAATGTTATTGTATACTAAGAAACATAATACTCATTTACTCTTTATGAATTTGGTCGATTCATGGGTTTGGAAGGCACGGGATCTAGCACAGAAATCCTTTGAAAACTTGCCAAGCATTTACACGACCATACGCCAGTACGCCGCAAACACTACAATTTCACGCCAGTACGCCGAGCTCTCTTGAGGTCCACGCCGAAGATCTTCGGCGTGACCCACTTAAAATGCACCCTGGCTCATCGACGATCGCCTCTCGACTGCATCATGATCTGATGGTTCATCACTATCAGCATCAACCAAAAACTGCTGCTTAATCATATCATTTGATTCTTCGTCTTCTGTAGTAGCTGGTGAAACAAAATATTCGTTTTCTGACTCGTTTTCCAAAGCCCTATCTTGCTGTATTTACTGTATCACCACAGTGACATTTACGAGTCCACACGCCTACGTCATCGCGGCCTAAACTTGGTCCCAGACTTTTCGTACTTTTTATTCGAAAATATGGCAAAATTGGCAACTTCAATGCGTTGTAACTCGAAAAATATTCATCAGAATTACGCCAAACTTTCTGAGACTATTATTTGGCTGAACATCTTTCAGTCTGTGTGAAAAATGCCATACTCATTTTTTCATGTCATAGGCACTTTAACTAGTCTAAGATTGTTTTCAAGAGGGCAGTATGCCAATAGCTGCATACTGTAGTTGGCTGCTGGGGGCACAGTAATTATAGGGTTTCCTGTTGTGCCTATCATTTAAATTACCTTTTATGATTTAATAATGAAATATATACATGTATTTGATGATCCACCACAGAGAACTTTCTCTTTGACACAAATTCTAACATTAAGACACTATATTTCATCCTGGCCATTTATGCATTATTTTACTACAGACTAACTGTATAACCTAACGCTCATTAAGACATATACTTTTCAGGCTTTTTTTTTTCTGCTTCTAAATTTAGCTTAAATATTGGCTTTGTCCCAAACCACAGTATTTCATTTGTTTCATCTCAATTGACAGTCCTACAGCAACACTGGCTCGAAAACTGTAACAATTGGACCATGCACATACACATACAGTAGCTCACCTGATGTCAGATTAGATCATCTCCATCTAAAATGGACACTAAGACAGACAGTAGTATAGACAGACATCTTCAGTAGTCCTGAAGATGCTGATGTACAGTGTACAGTGTATAACTGTCTGTCTTAAGTTTATAGAAAGAATTCCTTATATACAGTAATCTTACATGTATAACAAAAGCAATATTCTAATATTCTGCTGTATCTATACTTACAATATATGGCTTGTCACCAAAACCAAGGCTGTATACAGAAGCCCCAAGCCACTGGTCCTCTCTCAATTCAGTATTTTTATCATATCTGTCTGTAATAAAATTAATTAAACATTGTAAGATAAACATCAAAAACACATTATAATTACTGGCGTATCTCATCCAGAATAAATTTTAACCATACTTTCACAAAATTAGGTAACATTGTTGCAAATTGGCAAAGTAAATCTCATGTAATTATTACTAAGCCAACAGAAAAATAAACAGACAGGAAGTTAGCTAGGCTCAATTCCAGCCATTGTGTGAGCCCGCATTCCTTCACCCCCACACACCGGCTGGAATCGAGCCTAAATGTTAGCCAAAAGGAAAAATAAAGTGCAGAAAAAAGAAAAGATGCTGCAAACTTTTTACGTGAATCAAGTCAATCAAAAACAAAATATAAAAAGTTTAAGCCAATCAACATTCTACAGTGGAATTTGATGGTCTTTCTCAGACTCTTTTTGCACAAAATAAACAGACATGCCAGCCAAGATTCAGAGACATGCATGCAACTAAGATAAAGAACATACTGTACACTGTATCTCAAACTCGTCATTGGTCAGTTTTTAATTAAATTGCACAAAATCGTATTCCACAAGTTTTACCAAACATTTTGCTTCAGTTGATAAATCTATGTTTCTGTTAGGGTTGGTTGGTTGAATGATTTACCCTAGCAAGCTCTCCCTCCTATTGTAATTGAGATTCTCCACTGAGGGTTTTAGGGCTTATGTTGAAAATGGAATTTCAATACATGTACACAGTAATAGAATTTTGAATTTCAATCAATGTTACAGTAAATACAGCAAGGACTTTACTTTAATATTTAGTTGCATGCATACACCACTTTCATTAAGTAGCGATTAATTTAATATTATTTTGTGTGCAACTTATTAATTAGCCTTTCTGGCCTCGTTTGTGCCTCTGCAATACAAAAGAATCTTTCCTTCATAATGAGGCCAGAAAGCTGCTCTTTTAGATGACAAAAAAGAATATTTAAAGTGAAGGCCTTTTTAAAGTGGTCTATTCAGAGTTGTAAAGAACAATTCATTCAAATTTTAAGCTTAAAAGTATTTTTAAATATTGTCAACTGAGTAAAATGCCTGCAAGAATCCAGACTAGAAGATTCTTTGTGCTTTGAGTAAACTAGTCAATCAGAAAACCTGTTTTAAAGAACATCCTTACCACCCGATCGAATATCATGAAAAACACATGAACTTGGAGCTTTTATGTGACATTGGTAAACACCTCCTCCTTTTTCCTCAGTTAAAGAGGTATCACGTGGAGCACCAACAAGAACCCTAAAAGAGAACATTTTAAATTTCAAAATAACACAGAAAATTTTTATGACAATTGGTAAAAAGACATCAGTTAAGGCCTGTTTACACATGTGACTTTTGATGTGATAAATATTGCCATTCTGGTTTAAATTCATGTTAAGTAGTCCATGTTAGAAAGGAATTTAAATTTATTTAAATTGCAAAATCTTGCGATTTTGCTGATGAAGCAGACCAAGACTGGTCAGATCTGTAAAGCATAGGTGAAGTCTTAACTTATGTATGCAGCTCCTTGGTTTTTACTTTGAGATCAACTGATTAGATATACTGTATTGGATCGGGATGATATTTGCAACATCGACAAAACATCTGATCAGCAAATTCTAATTGTAAATGCCCATTTGCATGTGCAGTTTTTGATGCAGTAAATATCATCAACTTCTGGTGATTACGTACAGGTACAAAATAATGAGCAGAAAAGCAAGGAGGATAAAACCATGACACAGACACACAGTCCATGGACTAATTTGGACTAACATGGACTAACACTGACTATCAAAGTTTTATAGCATACCTACATGTATGATTTGATTACAGTATGTTTAAATATCTAAATACTGCTATTAAATACTAATATACTTAACTAAGTCCAATAGCCTAAGAAAAATATTTCTTTTGGTAGTTCGAGAAAATTAATACATGTACTGTACTGTATCTGTATCAAAGCATGTAGTAATGAAGATAAGTTACATGCATGTCGTAATGTGGTTGTACTAACATACAGATGAAAATAAGGTGCATGTTTAAATACTGCTGTACCAAGTTAGGGACGGTTCATTATTTATAGGGAGGACCGGGTCGGTAAAAAAATGACCGGGTTATAGAATTTTTTTGCTCCAGAAAGACGGGTTGTGGAAATATTTGCGGCCAAAATGACGGGTTATGAAAAATTCTGTCACTTTGTTTACACTTTGTTGCCGAACTATTATAAAAGAGACTTCTTCCCTTGACAGTTGACAAGTATTAAAATCGCCAGAGTAAAGTACTAAAATCTGCATGCTTCCATAACGGGGGGGGGGGGGGGGGATAGATTTACGGATAGGCGTTTCGGTTTCGGTCTTTTCATTAATATTACAAACTTTTATTTTCTTTGAGCGACAGCGGTCTATGTAATACAAGTACCTTGTGAGACGATATGCTACGTTGAAAAACATAATACGCAATGTTCTGAAAAATTACATTTAAAACGTTACATCGCTTTCTGGCTTTTACTTTACGTTCTGAAAAGTTATGCTACATTCTGAAAAGTTTCGTTCAGTCTAGAATAGTTCCTGTTTGCTACGTTCTTATAAGTTACGCTATACGTTCTGTAAGTTACATTATAACGTTCCGAGAAGTAACGCTACAAACGTTCTGAAAAATTATGTTTTGTTCTAAGACGTTGCACTGCCATCAGAAAAGTTGCGCTACATTCCAAGAAGTTATACGCTGCGTTCAGAAAAGTTGTCGCTACATTCAAGTTATATGCCACGTTCTGAAAAATTACGCTACGTGTACATTCAGAAACGTTATGCTATGTTCAGAAGGAATCCTCCGTTCAGAGAAGTTGCGCTACGTTCAGAGAAGTTAAGATACATTCAGAAAAGTTGCGTTACGCTTCTAAGAAGTCACTCTAAAGTATGTTCTGAAATGTTACCTTACGTTGTAAAAAGTTCATGTTACGTTGTGTTTTGAGTTGTTACAGTACATGTGAGACGATACAACCTTAGTTAGTCGTTACGCTACATTTTTCAAAGATGGGCTTCGGTAGCTTCGCAATTTTTTGTAGAACTGCTTCGCAGTTTTCAGAAATTTTCATATTAAATTGCTTTGCAATTTGCGAAGCGTTAATTCGGACCTTGGCGTACTTGATAAGTGACGTTAGTGCTGTCAATTTCAGCAATAAACTGGGCTTAGAAAATGAGAATTTGAATCGCTTGCGATAAGTTCTAACAAGCCATTTTGTGACACTCACTTCTTCAGGCCACTGCTTTTCATGGATGTATTAAATTTAAACGTTTCCGCCGTATTTTGGCCGCCGAGGCTGCAGCAGCGTTTGAAACTGACAAACGTTTGAAACGAATTTCCTAAAAACAATCAGGGTCAAAGTTTAAAGTTAATTTGTCTGCATTACACTTCTGTGTTTTAATAACAGAGTTCCTTTATGTATAAACACAATTATAGCAACGAAATCGACTAATCGAGCCATGCACAGACACATGACATGATCATTTGCGAACCAGTTAGTAAAATATATTATTGCTTTGACCTTCACGGCGCAGTGAGGCTGAGGAAGAATTTGTAGGCTTTCATGTTCACACATAAGATAGTGGTAGTCACATTTGCAAAATAGGATATCTTACGAGTTACGTTAAATTTGAAGTTTACTTTAATTTATCGTACATACTGCACTTCTTTCAATTCCATTGTATTAAACTTTCCAGCCAGTTGCGCGTGTATGCTTACGAGTTTAACTTTTGTTTACTTCTAATAATGTACTGTTTCATGGTTTTGCGCAATATCACTGAGCAAGGCAATAATTTATTACGTTTGCTCTTCGTTAACTTGAATAATTTTGATTAATATTTATTAAAACTATCTTTACTAAACTGTAAAGTGGAACTGGCAAGGGAAAAGGCAACCTCGTACCCAGGCTCTTTCTCTGCGCCGGCTGGAGGAAAAGTGAAAAACGCTAGAGTGAAAAACCCTGGGTACGAGGTTGGGGAAAAAGTTCACTGTTCACTACTGTTCATTATACATGTACATAATAAAAATCATGGTATGGAAACGAAACATTGCCCAGTTTTTGCCTTTTTGGTTGTTTTATTTTTTATTTGAGATGGACGGGTGTTAAAAATTTAAAACATTTTCCGGACGGGTGTTGAAAAATTAAAACGCGTTCAGGGCGGGCTTTGAAAAAAATTTTTTTTTTAGTCTAGAGTTATCCGACCCGGTCCTCCCTATAAATAATGAACCGTCCTTTACTATAATATAAGAAGAGAAAATAAGATACACTGTACAGCATCTCTGTCAAAATACTGCATACCAACATATTCATGATGAGCTATATGGTCAAAATGAGAGTAGGGGTGTAGGAACTGGGGGGGGGGGGGGGACGGGACATGTGCCCTCCAAACTTGGTCATGAAGTGCCCTTTTGCAACAGAAAAGTGTCCTTTTTATGATAAAGCATGTGTTTCAAGTGTCCTTTTAATTAAAGTCCTACCCCCTGAACAAAGTGCCCTTTTGAAGCTGTGCCCCTCCAAGATCAACTTGCTTCCTACACCACTGAATGAGAGCAGGTCATACACGATGTACATGAATATTCTGGCTTCAAAGCCCAGCTGCAGCAGCCAAGTAGAGGTTTCTCAGCTTACCGGTATGGTTCATCACTTACTGTAGCACCAACAATATTAAGTAGCACCTACTGTACAGTAATATCATTATTTTATACCTGAGTTGGTTGTCCCACAATAATTATTCCAATAAGAAACTAGATTTTCAGTTTTGATATACTGTAACTATGAAAATTAATGGAATAATGGAAACTACAGTAGTATGCTTGTGGTCAAATGCACATATAATTTGATCTATGCATGTGATGCATGTGACAATGATTAAAATAATTACTGTAAATGCCTAGTGATAACTCATGTTACAATGTTCTTGTTCTATATCAAGTGTCAAAGTCCATTTTTCTTGCTCTCTGATTGGGTGAGTGGTCTGAAAATCGTGATGTTTCCCATCTCAGGTCCACAAAACACACTGTTTCCCTCGGGGCCAGTAAATAAGTGTTTATTATTGCTCAGTATGTAAATTGTACTTTCTTATTTCAGTTGTTTTAATAGTAAAATAGTGAGTGCAATTACTGAGCTGAGCTGAATACAAATTTGTGTGTGTGTGTGTGATTTAGTGAACACATTAGCTGTTCTGAGCATATACTGTATGGATGCCTGTGCGTGCAATCCCACACTATATTGAGAACTCTGATCATTTTACAACTTGTTCCCAATTTGACCAATGTAGTTAAGAGGAGAATTTTTTCCATGTCACATATTTTCGGTTAAAAGTGCTCAAAACCCTCTGAGAACTTTTTGGCGTACTACTCAAAATCTTCTTATTTTAGCATTATTGTGCAGCTTATAGAATCAACAAACTTTTTATAAGCATTTGGGGGTTGAGAAAATTTATATATTGTACCAAACGATTAAAAAAAATAATTATGATGGTAGGTATGCTACAAAAATGTTGAATGCAAAATGTGTTTTTGTTCAACCAACATTTCCTTTTGGTGTATCCCTCAAAATCTCTTTATTTTAGCATTATTGTGTAGCTCGTTCAGTCAACAAACTTTTTACGTACAATGTGGGGGTTGAGAAATATATCAAAATATAAAAAGATTTGATAATTATGAATGTAGATTAATGATCAGTAGAAACCAGTTTTGAGTGGATGTTACACAACATAGAAAAAATTCTCCCCTTAAACTAAAAGTAAATTATAGTTTGAACCTAGGATCCGATTAGTACATGTTTATGAAAATTGATCATCTAGGTTAGTGTGGTCTTAAAGTGCCTATCTCATGGTTGGGGACTTTGAATATTTGTAATCTTTAGATTGTTCTGAGAAAAATTGTAATATATCTTGTCAGACGAAAATTTCATCTTCATGGGCTTTTTCGCTGTTAAAGGTTCCAGAAGTGATGTCATTTTGATGTCAAAGCAGGAATATGTGTATATTAAACCCTATTTCTAAATCCCTGCTTTGACATCACTTCCGGAACCTTTAACAGCGAAAAAGCACATGAAGATGAAATTTTCGTCTGACAAGATATATTACAATTTTTCTCAGAACAATCTAAAGATTACAAATATTCAAAGTCCCCAACCATGAGATAGGCACTTTAAGGAAGACTGTTGTAAGACAGTTGATGTTAGTGACTGACGCTTCGACAGCCTCTACAGTGGTCAAATTTGGTCATCCTCTGAAGATGTCATGACCACCGCTGAGGCCATCAAAGCATCAGTCACTAACATCAACAACAGTCTTTCTCAAGACTACACTAAACTAGATGATCAATTTTCACAAACATTGACCAATGTACCTGTAGGTCAGTCAGAAGAGCATCAGACTACAGTAGTTGCCATCATTCGGCAAACTTTCAGTACCTTCTGTAACTTAGAACTATGAAACTGAGGTATCAGTTTACCATCACCTGCCCTTATGAATCATAAGTGACCCCAAAATTTTCATTAGGGCTATTGATTTTTTTTTCACCATTTGCTTGATTTTTATGCGAAAGTGTTTGAAGTTGTTTTGTCCAGAAACATTGCAAAAATACATCTTGATCAATGATGTGATATATAATTGTGTATCATCAGCTACGACATGTACCAATATCACTAGGGAGAAAATGTATCACTTAGTCTAATAATTTGTTGCAACTGATTCAATTGGTGGGTTGCAATCAATCCCCTGAGATTTAGAGAACAAAGACACAGTGGCCATATAATATACTCTTTTATACCTACCAACCAACATGGCTACCATGACACCACATGCAACCAGCAATACTGTATTATTACTTGACACATAATAATTATACATGTACTGTATGGGTCTACATGTATTTCAGAGCTGGCAAATGTCCCTGAAATAGTAACTGTAAACACTGAAAAAAAGGCTCCTCAGCTCTGGAAAATTTAGGTGATACATGTAGTAAATGTATACCTTCATTCCATAGTTGGGTGTTTTTTAATATGACTGTTTAATACGTGACTGCCACAAACATTAGGATAGCAATATGGCCTATGTCAATAGGGGAGTTCAAGGTTTTTTTCACCATATTGCAAGGGGTGCAAAACCATTGGGGCGAGCGCGCGGCCATGCCTATATATCCTTGTTAAAATCATGGTGAAACTCGCGAAGCAAGAAGGATATCGCTTCGGTTTTTGTCGAATTCGTCTTTAATCGTCGTTTGGATAGCTTTTCTGTGGTCTGGTATGTTCTTTCTTTGATTTTAGACCATTATCGCTGATAACCAAGGCGTAGAAACGCTATAATACGAACGTTTCCTCAACTAAGGGGTGGCTGCGCTGTTATGACGGGCACGTCGACTGACGATTTCAGCAATGCATTGTAAAACTTTATCTCCAACTCTCTTGTAAATCACTCGAACTTCAAGCGTATAGTAACGTAAGTAACCAGAGTTCATCTTCATCATCTGAAGTCTGAAATATCCTCTTTCTCGTTATCAAACGACGTGTATTTATATAATGTATATCTCCTCGTAGGAAAGGGTACGTTTCGGGTTATGCGTGTTTACTTCTATATACACGTTCTTAACTGGCATATACAGGGGAAAATATAGTTAAATACAGTTTAAGTCTAACTATTAAGTATAAAGATAGAATCGTACATATTGACTGTATTTTTGTTGAATTAAACGTGTAATTATTTTGAAGAACGAAGCAATTTTATTTGGGAAATTTGTAGAGATGAGCCGATTAATCGGAAACTAATCGGCAAAGCCGATTAATCGGCCAATTTAAAATAATCGGTAATCGGCCGATTATTTAAAATAATCGGTAATCGGCCGATTATTTTGAATAATTGGCAAAATAATCGGTGCATGTCTCAAATAAAGCTTTTCATGAACGACGCAAACACACACACCATAAGTCTGTAACAGCATAAGCCCAAACACAATAGTCCTTATTTCACAATGATTACAGAGCGTTTCACATAACTCTTGACGGAAGAGTTCCGCAGTCAGACGTTTGCTACAAAGTTTACGAACTCCGCAAATTCGTTACGAAAAGCAGTCGATCAAATAGCGAGCATCAGAACAAAGTTGCAATGTCTGTCGCCAACTTCGGAAACAATGAACCAGAACTTTGGAACTCTAGTCTGTCAAAAGATTTGTGAAACGCTTTTAAAAGTTTAAATTTTAAAACCAACACGAGAAAATGGCAAAGGATCTTCGCCGGTTGAGGTAGTCACGACCGAGAACATCTCAACCCAGGAAAAGAGGACTGCAGCACTGAACCTCATCAAGACCTATGGTCTTGCTTCGACGAGATTGTTGGGTCAAGCGACAGCACTTCCAACGCCAGCCACAAAGTTGAAGAAGAGATTGACGCCTTTCTCGCTCTTCCGCTACAGCCATTGCAAGCATGCCCTTATGTTTGGTGGTAAGCAAAGAAACTTGTTTATCCGGCCAACTTTGTTTAAAGTTGTGCTGAAGTATCTGAGCCTCCCAATTCCAAGTGTTTATTCAGAGCGTGTGTTTAGCGAGGCAGGGAACATTTCCACGGACAAACGAAACAGGCTAGCACCGCATAAACCAAAGCAGATAATATTTTGTTTTTACATCACAATTTGCCAAATACTAATAGTGTAGCGCATACCGATTTATAAAACTGCAAGTCGGACAAACAAAACGAAATTGATTCTCAAAACACACAAAACTAATCATCACGAAACATTTCTATTATATTTCACCAATCTTGTGGCAATTTAGCAACCCCTACAACATTGCGAAACTGCGCAGGGACTGGTGACCAGCAACGTATAGCACTAATCGGCATACGCCGATTAATCGGCCGATTATTTGTATTAATCGGCCACCAAATAATCAGCTTCAGTAATCGGCAATTTTCGTAATCGGCTCATCTCTAGAAATTTGACACCATTGGTATTGAAGGCTGATATATGGATATTCTAGACAAATGTTTGCTTACACCAAGTTTCTGCTGAAATCTGGTGATTTCGCCGCTTATTAAGGACCAAAATTTTAAGATAATACCTCTTCACCCAACGTAGATTGCGTTTGTTGTTATCGCAGTATCCCACTACACAGCGAGGCGTTTTGTCTCTGCTATAAAAATAGACAAACAGCCGCATCCCGTGTCTGCCACAATGGCGCAGCCACCCCTCAGTTGAGGAAACTTTCGTATTATAGCGTTTCTACGTGTTGGTTATCATCAATGATGGTCTGAAATCAAAGAACGAACATACCAGACCACAGAAAAGCTATCCAAACGACGATTAAAGACGAATTCGACAAAAACCGAAGCAATATCCTTCTTGCTTCGCGAGTTTCACCATGATTTTAACAAGGATAAATAGGCATGGCCGCGCGCTCGCCCCAATGGTTTTGCACCCCTTGCAATATGGCGAAAAAAACCTTGAACTCCCCTATTCACTGAACACCAGCTGACCAGCAGAGATAAAAACACATCAAACCTAAATATCACTGTATCAGTATTAATAGATATTTATTTAGATGGGAACAATCAGATATCACTATTAAAGTGAGAGATCACACATACAAACTATAAAAAACATAACTAAAACATAACTAATTATGTCACCCCCTGCTCAGTATACTTATAAAGCAAGCTAATAGATTGTAGCACACTTTTACTAATTACATGTAATTTACTGAGAACGCGAATACCCATCCAATATGAGAGTTTATTATACAAGACGGTATTCGATCGTACCACTAGATCATACATATCTGTTAAAATATCATTGGGGGAAAAACTTGGGTCAACATCGCTGCTTTCGGAACGTTTTTAGAGTGTTTTTGTTTAAAACAGCCAATATCATGATTCATGTGTAGTTATAAATTATGACGTTCGTTTTTAATAAAATATTATGTCGATGATGGCAGGACTTTATTATACCAAACTAACAGAATAATCTGACAAGTGTCGTATTCAGAACAAATAGCTCTACTTACCGTGGACTGAATGTGCTCCCAATGAAAGCGAGACTGTAACCGAAGTACGAACCACTTTTTTGAGCACCACTGAATACCCGAGCATTTGATGTCTTGATATCGATGTTATACGCTAAACATGAAGCCAGAAAGGCGAAATAAACGAGGAAGTTAGTCACAGAAGACATTCCTCCTTAAAAAACTGCGTATTATGTGTTTCTTTGACAGTCTGAACAGTCTTTCACATAAAGTATTTTATGGCAAATTATATGTCATGATTGTCATCGGGAGGGTGGGACCCAAACATCGGAAGTACTCGGAACTCGGAAATTACGAATCTCTTTTGACCATATACAGAAGAAGACGTATATACGTGCATACAGATGAACTGCTGTTTTTTGACCATATGAAGTATTCATTGTATAGCTCAAAATGTCAGTTTCGTTCTCTAAAATCTTAACAATTCGCCATCTAAAATTTTCTATATCGTAACCACACTTGAATTGACTAGTTTATGGTTTGAAAACCGGCTGCTACGCAGGCTAGGTTTGACTAGTCAGTGGTGTACTAGCCATGCAAAAATTGTAGTAGCTTCCTACGCAACAACGCAGGCGTGAAAGCATGGCGGATTAAGATGGGAGAAGGGGGGGGGGGGCACCAAATATAAACTGGCGCCACATGCAGAGATATGCCGTCCGGAAGCATGCTTCCTGGAATTTGTTTTGTTTTGCAAATGGCTTTCTTTTACTGTTTTATTAATTAAATATTTTCGAAAACAGTCAAACAGTGGTCAAGATTGCATCCAAGTGCGCATGCTCGTGATACACGAGCAACATGACCATGAACGTGACACTTTTGCCTCTTGGAAGTAAATTTTGAAGCAAGTAAAGTTTACAAGAACATTTGATGAGGGTGGTACCGTGGTAAAGGGTATTTTTGTGAGCAATGCCAATAGGCGAGTTTCAGGGCGTTGCGCGCGCATCTTTTTTCAAAAAAACTGGCTACTGTTTAAAATAAACAAAGTATGGATACAGTTGTTAGCTTACTTTGTGGAGAGCCCGCCAAGAGTACAAAATGATGCGCGCGCAATACCCTGATCATGAAATTCGTCGTCTATTGCCAATATATTTATAGCTTGGGAAATGTGAAATCATGCCTAGATTTTTCATTTTGTGTCATCAAACGTGATTTACAATTTTACATCACAGTACAGTCGTGAGCCGTGATTGTCGATATTTGTAATTTGTACATGTCGTAAACTGTTGATTAACAAATAAAACATAAAGCTCCATGCATATGTACTCTTATAAAGGCACGTTTGACGTCATTTGAACACGAAAGAAGTTAAGTAGAGGCACGAGGTGATAGGCGAGCGCCTTTACACTTCTTTCGTGTTCAAATCACGTCAAATGTACCTTCAATAAGAGTACATGTGCACAGGAGCGGTATGTTTTATTTGTTTTATAAAACATGAAGAAAAAAATACAGACTAAAAGTGGGATAGATAGTTTTGAAAGTTCGCGAGCTTTTCCCGCCAGGTGACGCCATCCTACGCCATTTTACGTCATTCATGGGCCCCTTGCATTTATAAGAGTATGAAGATCAGCCAATCAGAGCGTGCGTAGAGGACACTGCACCTTATTTTATAATTCCTTTTATAGAGCGTTTTCATCTTACGTCACGTCACGGCGGCCATATATTGGTGTACGGTATGGGAATTAGCTCTTTCTTATTCAAATATTTCGTATTGTTTCACCCAGTGGGCCACCGATCACGTGAGTGAAAACGCTCTATACCTGATATAACGCTTTGAAACTCAAGCCTTCGAGTTATATAAGACGAAACAAGCGTAGATTAGTAAATAATGTAATATATTTTGATTTTCTCAAATGGTTTGAAGATATATTATTTTGTAATAAAATCGAAATATTACCAATGTTCCTGTGATTGCAATAGGCGTTTTATCACTCGTGAAATGTGAAATAATCATTTATTTTGTTGCTTGTGAAACGTGATCCATAATCCCCCCCGTCTTTGGGCTCGTCGTTTTAACCGGAAAATTGTTTTGCGTGAAAAAAAGGCAATCAATATAAGTAAGATTTGATCGAACAGAGGTTATAGAGCATGCGTTGACCGATTAAGGCTCGTTCAATCGGCGTGCGTATATATATATATATATATATATATATATATATATATATATATATATATATATATATATAAATATAATATATTTATAAGTAATAACATGACTTGAGGGAAATTAGCGATTAAATTTCCCCGGCGCCAAGGGAAGATTTGTGCGGCCCTTGGACTTTTGCTGACAAATCTTCCCGAGGCAAGGGGGAAATTTAATCGCTAATTTCCCGAAAAGTCATGTTATTAGTTTGTAATATTATGATCGCCGAGGAAAACTTTGAGAATCTTACCAACAGGATCGGAAATTTATCGGTTGATCAAAGAAGTTGCATCTAATTTTCCCGTGCACCTTGATGAGGGAAAATATATGCAAGCGGGAAATTTAGAAGAAAACAAAGGATTTCTTTGTCGCTAATTTTCCCTCACCAACGTCACAGGAAAATTGGAAGATTTCTTTGTCTTCTAATTTCCCCTCAACATGCACGGGAAAATTAGAAGACAAAGGATGAATTTCCCTCTTGCATGAGCGATGAGGGAAATACGAGGGTTACATTCCTTCGGAGAACAAAAGAACCCGAGGCGATCATGGTATTATATATATATATATATATATATATATATATATATATATATATATATATATATATATATATATATATATATATATATATATATATATATATATATATATATATATATATATATAAATCAACAAAGACAAATAGTTTTGCTGTCACTACTCTGAGTTTCACGCACTTCGGCGATCGTCAGGCAACTGACATATATATATATATATATATATATATATATATATATAAGGGCCTTCGCTCGAAACGTCGAGAAGATTTTTCCCTGTTTTTCAGGCCAACGTGACTTAACCCTGGTAATATATATATATATATATATATATATATATATATATATATATATATATATATATATATATATATATATATATATATATATATATATATATATATATATATATATATATATATATATATATATATATAATATATATGTTATTTTATAATCATATAAATGAAATTTTAAAAAAATCCCCGTACACAGTTCTTAGAGGAACTTTAACAAAAGAATTAGTAAATGCATGTAGTCATTTTTTTTCCAAAAGTGTATATTTGCATATCAAACAAAAACCTGGATATCTCAAGAATGTCGAAGCAAGGGAACGAAATTCTACGAAAGATGTTACTCCGTCAATTTAAGTGTTCTGATCTAATAAGATCTAATAAGCCCAGTGGCGGATTAAGGGGGGGGGGGGGGGCTGACTGGGCTACAGCCAGGGGCCCGCGGCCTCGCAGATCCTAGGGGGTCCCGGGGCCGCTGATGTCTTATTAAAAAAAGAATGTTAAAAATAAAAATTAAAAGTAACTTACTGGTATAAACAAACTGAAAATTTGAAAACATCGAAAAGCTATTTTAACTTAAAATTGCTAACACCTAAATTTCAATGTATAAAAAACATTTTCTTGTTTATTTTAATTTAATTAATTTAATTTAACTTCCACTAAGGAGTTTGGAATTTGAATTGTATATATTTTTTGTTATTTTGAGAAGGGGCCTGGGGGGCCCAATCAGAAATACAGCCAGGGGCCTCAGGTACCCTTAATCCGCCTCTGAATAAGCCATTTATTTTGATCTTAAATCTCAATATCTATTTACTTTCGGCTTTGTTTGGGCAAGGCGCTTATATATAGGTGATTATTACCAGAAATATTTACAAATTATTTTGTAGCTAATAATCAAATTCATAACTACAGCACAAGAAGTGCAACCCAACTTCACAAATCTTATAAAAGAACAAATTATGTATAAAAACATACTCTTTCTAACAAAGGAATCGATATATGGAACCTGAATTAAAAAGTACTAAATCTCACAATATCCTTAAAAGAAAAGCAAAACAATACTTCTTACATATACAAAATAACTAGTCAAATACTAATAGCTAAAATGCCATGCAAATGTCAACCATGCTGTGACATGTGCATTGTATTTGTGTACCTTGTAATTGTTCTTTTTTTATATATATTTAATGTATGCGGTATATGTACATATATTTTTTTAAATGTAATGTATATATAATGTATGTATGTATGGTATGCATGTTTGATTCTATATACATATATAAGTAATGTTATTAATATATAATATGTATGTGTATATTATGTCGTATATATATATATATATTTTTTTTAAATAGAATGCTGTGGTTTAGAATAGCTAAACCATAGCATCTTTCATATATTATAACATGTATAAAATTTATGTCTTTCACCTCTTTTGATGTTTTAACACTTTTACATTTTTTTCATTCTGTTTGTAAATAACTTTGAACTGACAAAAACAAAAAACCTTAATATATATCTATCGTAAACTAGGGGTCTTAAATAAAAAGCCTATCAAGGTTTCTAGTAGGCCCCTGCCCCCTAGGCCTATCAAATTATAGAATATTGATTGTATTGTATATAGACTAGCTTAATATTTAAATTAAAAAAAAAGGTGGACCATGGTGGTTGACTACAAAAGTGTTCAACTCTGAGTTTTACCCCTTATATTTTTGCCTTTTCTTGCGGGTAGTCCAGCCTAGACACTAGGCCTTCTATTTTTATTTTCGGACTTTCCGGAGAATTCGTAGCTTATTTATACTACGGGAGCCTGGGCAGCGCCCACAGCGGCTTCCAGCGGTTTGCGCACGGAAAACCCTATTTCTTGGCTGCGGGTAGTCTACAGTCCCCCTACGCCTTCGCGCGGGCCGAGCGAAACGCCTGCACTGCAGGCTAAGGCTAAATTATGTAAAATCTCAAGTATACTCGATCTTTGAGATCAGTGATGTAATTATGTACGTGCGAAGTGCCAACGTTTGGTCAAATGCGGAAACATATGTTTGAAAACATGTCACGAAATATCTGTTTATAGAAAGTGAAAGTTATATATGTAAGTACACCAGCTGAGATGTTTATTAGCTTTACTTTCTTTACAATCTATATTGTTTTACTCTGATAGAGGGCTCTGCTCGAAAGCTAAGTATTTTGCAAGAGTATTTTGTTTGCTAAAAATCTCGACAGATTTGTAAATAATAATACCACCTTTTGCTTTGCTATAAACTTACTCAAAACACCTCTACTTTTCACTTTTCTACACTTTGTTTCTGTGCGTCTGTACTGTAGAGCTGTTGAATTTTACATTTACAGTATACGTATTCCATATTTTCGCTAAAACGTAAGTTATGTAAAGAGCGAAGGTCTGCATTTTTAAATATTTGCTTGTGTCGTTTGTGTATAAAAGCCAGAGCACTTGTCGTATAAAGAATGGCTACTTATAGCCTTTTATGGCCAGTTTCAATTTCAGATTGTGTTTGCTGTGGGCATCTATTAGGTCAGTTTTAATATTAAATTGTTGAATTAAATCGGCAGTGGCTACTTTAATAATGCCAGACGATTTTCCTCTTCAAGATCGAGAAGGGAGAAGACCTTTTGCTAGCCTAGGGTCAGAAGATTTTTATAGTTGATTGATTCAGTGCTTCCTGTCTGAGTATAAATATTGCAAAGTTTACATGGATATTGGGAAAGACCGAAATCGAAAAGGATTTCAAATGCCATAATTTACCTACTGGGGTTTACAAAGAGTGGTGTAGCTGGGGTGTTGGTGTGGGGGCTCTTAAGTACTTGCTTCAAAATGCAGGAAATGTGTTTGGAGTGTTTTATGAGGTTATGCAATAACCAAGGTTAACATCCAAGGAACTGTGCGTGGAGAATGGGGAGAATCAGTGTGAGAGCTTTCGATAACCAAAGGTGCATTGGCCAGCAAAGAGTCATTACACCTTTAGTCGGTATACTGTACTGGCTATTTGGAGAAAAACCATCCACAAGGGTAAGTATAGTGACTGCAGATATTAAAGAGACCCTAGAAATCCAAAATTTTCCAGGGGAGCATTCCCCGACCCCCCTCTGATAAGGTATATAATTTAAAGGTTTGTCAAACACATGAATGGTGTGGGAGTGGGGTAATGTTATTTTGTTGCCATGATTGCCAAGTGGCAGATCTTTTATGGCAAAGTGGTCTTTATGAGTTGGTAATGAGATAAATATGGCAGAAAGATCTGTGCAAATAGATCAAGCGTGGGATAATTCTGCAATAAAGATCATTAAAGACTAACCAAATGAGAGCAATAAATTTCACTATTATTTATTTTTATTTAATATCAGTAATGGATATTTATTTAGTATCAGTAATAGGAATATTTATTTAATATCTGTAATGGGATATTTACAGGGGGTGGACAAAAAAAAGTGGCCTTCCATGAAAACATAGTTAATTTGGAACAACTTACAAAAGAACAGTACGTTTATGTAAAACCAAATGTTTTCAGGACAATTACACAATGAGATCTGCTCATATATGATCAAAAATCCTAAATTTATACATTTGTTTTCAAAATACATTGTATTTTCTGGGTTTTTACTAACAATTTTTAATAGGAATTGGTGTATTGAATCTGCTATACAGTACATGTAACTTCAACTTATTTAAGAAAGTCTACAAAATTATTAACCCAATGTGTAATTCTACAATTTTGGACAGTAAAACTAATTTCAAGAGAGTGAGTTACTAAAAAAGCTGATTTATGTCCAAGCTGTTTGGGTTTTGTTGATCGTTTTGGATCATATTTTATGAATAATAAGAGAGTTGTTCAGTTGAAGGTGCACATCCAAGCTCCTTATGAAAAAAATACAAAATCATGCATTAATCTGAAGAATAGGTCACATAAGTTTTGAAAACAAAAAAAAAGAGAAAGCTAGATGTTAAATTAGAAGAGATCAACGGTTTTTCCAAGCTATCGCCAAAAGATTTTAAAGGGAGTTAAGTAATTAAGAAAAATCACAAACTCCTTGAAAATGTGATATGCCAAAGTGAATGTGAATTTTTTTGTGTAATATAAGAGATACTGAGTCTGAATTTGTATGACAACGGATATGCGTTCCAAATCGAAGGTATATTTTTGTGTTCTATAACTAAAATTATTTCAAAATAAATTATTAAAATTATGATATAAAATTGTATTGTATATAGTAGATTTCACCACCTATATGTCTCAAAAAGCTATATTTTATATATTTTCCAGTTTTTCAAAATGTTACGGTAAATTAATGATATTTGCATGGATGGCCACTTTTTTGTCCACCCGCTGTAAGTGTTGTGACAACTGAAGTCAATTCACCTCACAAGTTGAGTTGAGTTACTATTTCTGGTAAATTGACTAGATCAAGTCATATTGTACTGTATACAACATCATGTGTCTGTCACTGACACACTGTGTGCATGTGTGTGTGGTATGCATATAGCATGTAACCCTTGGCTTATTAGGGGTATTGCCCCAGGAAATTAAGGCCTTTGAAAATATGCTTATTCTTCAGTTTTGAGCCATATTGTTGAGACAGAAAATGGGTCAGAATGGTCTTGGAAATTTGCGGGGCTGCTGAGATTGGGGGGGGGGGGGGGGGGGATTTGTCCATGCAGGGCCTCAGCGATCAAGGGGCCTTATAGAAATTGTTTCTAATCAAAAATTTTTCAAGCAATCTTTAGTATACTGAAAGGGCCTAAAATATTAGCAAAAAGGATATTTAAATAATTGTTAATATTTCAAACTTTAATACCAGTAGTGACAGCCCACAGTCATTATTGCATGCTTGATCGTCAGCCAATGTTATTTTTTCATTCTGCTGGTAATCATGTGGATAATTGCGGGCTCATGAAGCCTTGAGGCATGGCAAAAATAGTGCCTTCAAAATGCATGTGCAGTGTAATATCCTTTGAAAAACCCAAGAATAAAAGATTTTCTGGGGCAGGGTTTTATCCAAGCACTTTTCTTGTATGCACAAATGCCCGATACAATAGAAAACTGCAGTCTGCTAGGCAGCTTAAGCACGGTGGAAAGTTTGTAGGTTGCGCCGAAGATCTTCGGCGTGGTTTATTCGTGAATCTACGTTATATTGGCGCAGAAATATAGGTAGTATTAATAATTATACCAAAATGACATGTTGGCTTAATGTCGTCACCATGCCGTCTACGTGATACGTCGTACACGCTGGAGGTTGTACTCACTGATCTCAAATAATAGACTCATTATACTGGATAGAGCATCCGGTGCTCGCTGTGAAGTCGGAATAAATTAGTGGCGGACATTTCAGGTGGGACCCACAGATACATGTAGCGACAGATACATGTCACAAAAATTTAGTTGGTTTTCGTTAAAAATCCGCTCATTTAAAGCGAAAACCAGAGGTGAAAACTATGATTCAGCAATATTGTGGGTCCCACCGGATATGGCCGCCGCGAGATTTTTAGCCTCACTTCCGACTTCAATTTTTGCCACGCGCGAAACAATAGATGCTCTATCCAGTATAATGAGTCTGTTATTTGAGATCAGTGGTTGTACTGTACACTGTCTCGTTTGGCTAGCCTAACTAATATTTTAAGGATTTTGGGTGAAGGAAAATTCGAGTGTAGAATATATACATTTTAAGACCAAACCGGGACCAGTTGCGAAAAATGCAACTACACGGGCCTCCCGGCAGGAATTGAACCCACGACCTTGCGATTCTAGTGCAATGCTCTGACCACTGAGCCACGGAGGCCGTTGCCAAGAGCTTGATCGTGAGTTCTGTATTTATAATAAGGTGGTAATGCCAGGAGAGAATTTTCCTTCACCCCAAATCCTTAGAACATGCTATGTAATCGAGTGAAATGCCCAATATTACTTATAACTAATATTTTAGTTGGCTTTGTATATTTATAATGCTGTAATTTGCTCAAAAATCATCCAATTTTTGTAAAAATGCTAAAACGTGCCATTAAAAATATGTTTTAAAACTTTCAAAATTTTGCTCAAATGTGCTGTCAGATCGCAGGAAATACCATTTTAGAGACCCAAATTTCAAAAATTTTCCGGGAGGGATGCCACCAGACCCCCCCCCCCCCCCCTAGAATTGTGCACCACAAGTAAAACTCAATCTGATAAAAAAACCCGGACCTAACCTCAAGTGCTTGGATAAAACCCGGGGGGGGCATGCTCCAGACCCCCTAGTAAAAGGGCCTATACCCAACCATTTTGCCCCAGGCCTCCAGTCATCTCTGTGGATTTTGGCATAGATGCCGAATTTCCAGGCCCATAAATTTCATATGTTTATGGATCACCTCTCTGCCATAGTGTAGTGCACTTGTATGTCTATGTTGTTAAATTCCAATGTGGCTAATTGTTTCTGATATTTTATAGCCATAATGGGTTTTTATTAACCACATCAATTTCTAACACATAAGGGCAGCAGACAAGGGACTCTAGCCCATAGTTTATGGTCAAACCGGCAATCTTTTTTTGCTATGCTGGATTACAATTAAAACTATTCTTGGAGAAGGTTTTTTAAATTAAGAGAATTATATTCAGGTGGCGCAACATGCGTTCATAACATGCGTTCGAAACATTCAGCACACTAAAAATATTACTCTAAATAGTAAAATATTGCCGTTTAATAATAATCGTACTTATACCAGTGAGCCGTGTTACAGTATAATATTTGACTTAACTATTTAGGTGATAAAACAAAAATTACGCAATTTAGTGTGAGTAACCAAGGTAATAGTGGTCGTTCAGTTGCTTAAAAATTTACTAAAAATGTATTTTCTCAATCCGTCGGTATTAGAGGAGGAGGGGCTCACATTGACTGGTGTATACATGTAACTACATACAGTATTCTATTACAAGTAAAATACCGCAAAAGACAAGAGAGTCGGAGGCCGCCCGGAAAGAGATTTACCTTTCATAGATAGTGTTCTATATGGGTAACCAAGATGAAATATTTTTGTGAAATTTGAATATTTAGGGGCTGGTTTAATATATGGATCGGGCTGGCCCAGTAAGCCGGGATGAGTTTTCGATTGACGTGGATGATTTCAGGTTCGATTCGCAATTATCAAGTGAATAAAGGCAAAGTTACTTAGTTTTACTTCAGTTTTACACGAATTAGGGCTTGTATCCGCGCGTTCTTATTATTTCATATTAAAAGAAACTTTATGTTCATATGGGAAGCAAGCCAGCCCGGCTGGGTGAGATCCCACTTGAGCTAGGCGGGATCCCGGTGAAGTGGGATGAGAATTTTCCAAACACAAACTTGCCGGGCTGGCCCGGTGAACCGGGATGATTTGTGTCTCGAGAATCTTCACTGGGCCGCAAAACAAGATTTCAATCAACTTTAAGATGCTATTACATCTAAACTAAACTAATTCTTTATAGCAAATTCATCCCGGCTAGCTGGGCTGGCCCAGCTCATATGAACAGGCCCCTAGTCTATTATTTATGTCGACGCAATCTTTTGTAAGCCCACGATTCGAAAGCGTCTTCACGAAGACTAATTAATTCATTAAGTCTTCGCTATGATCACGAAACACACGAACAAGGTTCTGATGTTCTATTTCAGTTCCTTTCAGCACTATTTATTCGCACAGTCAAGTAAACGAACACGTATCGAAGCGAGTTCGACAGTTTTTCAGTCCGCTTTGCCGGTTTAAAGTACCGGGGATCCCGGCAAACCGGGCTAGCCCGTTTGCCATGTAATCGAAACATTGAAAAAATATCCGATTTATATAGGACGCGGGCTAGTCCGGTTAACAGGGCCAGACCGGTCATATTTAATCACCCCCTTGGGGTTATTTTGTTTGAATATATTCTCGCTATCCACGGCAAATTTTGAGAGTTGATAGCGCGAAAACTACGCTTCAGATTCTCTTGAAATTTTCAGTGAGTGCTCCTGTCACGCTCCTCTGTACAATAAAACAACAAAAATGCCAACGAATTTTTCACTTCATAGACACTTTAAGTTTTGAGCGCTTTTCTTGAAATATACGTTGAACTAACGTTGAACTGCTGCATGTATGTTAAAACATTTCTTCCATATTTCTTATAGGAGTATTAGAAGGGTAAAAGATTAAAAATGTCAGAAATCGTCGATTGCATCGCCTGGATTGTTCGAAAAACCTGCTGGACTTTCTACGTTTTCTGTGAATTCGTTTTTCTTCGAATTCTAGATTTATTTGGTTTGATCTTCAACGTTCTGGCATGTTTTACCGTCATTCGCTTGCCCTGCATGATTCGTCAATTTCGGATGATGGAGAAGATTGCTGAGTGGCGTTACGTTGGTTTCGTTCAGCTGGTGATCTTTGTAATGGACATTCCGTTTATTCTGATGGGTCTGACTGTCATTGTGTTTTCTTTTGGACTCGTTTCTTTCCGCATGACTCGGGATATTAAAGAAAAGCGAATCAAGTGCGACTACACCCACCAGAACAGCAGTGGGATATTTTATGGCGGATTCAAACTGCGAAAATTAGTCGCCACTTACTTTTTTAAACATATGTCGGGTCTATTATGTATTCCTCTGCTTTTGATCACGCTTTTATCTTGGAGATCATTGATTCTCGTTCGGAAGCTTCGACCGCACACGTATTTTGACTGGGAATGGCGAAAGGAAATCGTTTTGCAGTTCTTGCAACTGTTCGTTGACATCCCTTGTGTGTTTGTGGCGGTGTTTGTGGTACTAAGCTGGAGGTTACCATTTTACATTCGGCAGGTGAAGAAGGTGCAAAGAGAAGAGCGTGGATGGAGCATTTGGCGTTTTGTAGCATTCGAACATTTTTTTCTCTTATTCGTTGATCTGTTTTGCTTCATGCTATTCGCAATCACTCTTTTCTCGTGGCGCTCTCCGTTTCTCATCGTCGAGATTCGCGATAACTCCCATGGTCAGTGGGAAGCTAGGTGGATCGTAGTCCAGCAGTTCTTGTTGATATTTGTCGATTTGCCGTGTATTCTTTGTTTTATTCTTGTCCTAATAACGTTATGGCGCCTGCCTCGTTTCATTGAAAACTTTGAGAATGACCAGTGGGAAATCCGTCGTAATTGTGTGTATCAAGCTGGTATGTTGGTTGTCGACTTTGCTTGTTTTCTTCTCTTCTCGGTTGTTGTTATTACAATATGGAGACTATATCCTTTGGCGAGGGACATACGCAAGTACCGGAAACGCGCCGGGCTTACAGATACTGAAACCGCCGACACCGGTAACGTATCGAGGCCAAGTTCGTGGAAAATTAGAAAAGCTATTTGTAAGCACTTTGGTCTTTTGCTGGTTGACTTACCGGCAATTGTAGTACTTGTGTTTATTTTTCTCACAGTATTTCGCGTGCCGTCTCTTGTCTCAAAGCTGCTCCAGTCTGGTGATTTTTACGCCGAGTTTGCGATGATTGTGTTCATCGAGGCAGGTAAACTGCTGATCGATATAGTTTTCTTGTTGTTCTTTGTGGTTCTTATGATCCTCCGACCGACCGCATCCTGGGTGCGTTTACTGGAAGACGAAGAACATGCTCGTTACCGTCATATTCGTTTTTTCATTAAATGGATACCCGACATGATTCGCGAAACCAGAACCAAGTTGCCGGTTGCGATGGAAGAGGAATTTTCGTCGTGTTTGAAGGAAAGAGTCCCAGCTGTCAGAGCCCGAGTACGAATGTCCCTGGTGTGCCGGCAGTGTTTAAAGCAATGGGAATGGTTGCACGGTAAAGTAGTACAAAATGATGCTTATCCCGAACTGGCGCACCTTATTACGAGTCAAATGTGGTATGAAAAGCGAAGACCTTACAAGATGAGTCGTTTGTACTCCTGCGAACTTCTTTATTTGTCAAAACCAGTGCCAACCGTTCATGATGAAACACTTTTAAAGCACCAGCGAGAAATGGTGGCCTATGAAGATCGCGTTGCTTCTGCTTATAGAGAACTGGAAAACTTTGCTCCGTTAAAAGTACCACTGTGGAGCAATAAATGTGGACTGCTGACTAGAACTCGTCGAGAAACCCAAAAGGTGCTCCTTGGACTTCCTGGCGGCAATATATTTCTATTTCTTTTAATATTAATGAACCTACTCTTAGTTTACCGCGGACCCAGACTCATTTTGGACCTCTATCATCGCTGGTACAATCGGCGTTCCATTATACTTCGTTCGTGTAAGGAGTACCTCTTAGACGCCTTGACGTTTTTGCGGATTCTGATCGTGCTGTTACTGGTTTATCGAGCTCCAGCTCTTCTCCTCGACATTGCCATCGACGTTTTTCAGAAACAGAGTTGGAAAGCCGTGAGATCGACAGTTGAGCGTTATCCACCGGCGATTCTTGAAGATTTCACAAGTCTTCTGTCCAAAGTATTCCACTGGCGTAGCGTGCGTTATCTTTTCACGGCTATACTCTTTGGTATTTTAATCCCAGCTGATCTCTTACTAACTGTATTGAAGTTGTCTTTAAGTAAAGGCGTTGCCATTGTGATCGCTGGTGCGTTGTTTTTGGCCTACCTGGTATTTCCGTTTGCGTTTTCTTTCTATTTTGGAGAACAGCTCTTAAATGACGGGAAGAGTGACGAGATATTATTCATTATTGGTGGCTTTTGCTTCTCTATAGTGGTCGTTCTCGCATTGTTAATCCTTATACTGCTGAAAAATAGATCTCAAGGAATGGTGTTTTCCGTCGCTCCGAAACCTTACGATTATGTACGATTGAATTGGGCGAACGCACACGTGATTGTGTTCGAGATACTCGAACTATTACAACTCCTAGCGCTTGTTTTTAGCATAAACAATATACCCATGGTTGGGAGTGACAACTTGAACACGTACGCTAATTATTTGCTGTTTAATTTTGCATCATTTGAAGTCAAACTGTCACTGACCGTCGTTGGTTTTCTTATTTGGTTTATTGCATGCGGTGCGCCCATAATTTTTGAGCAGATTTTGGAGGAGTTTCCGAAGGGAAGGTGCGCCGCCAATGATGGATGGAGATTGCTGATGGTTCTGTTTTCAAACACACTATTTGTCTCCGTGGTCGAAGGCCTATGCGGCTTAGTTGCTTGCACGTATACCGACAACGTTTGCATCAACAATGGAACGTCATACGAGAACAGCACGTGTTATATGTCCTCTCTCGTCGATGACACAAGTATCAAGTGTTGGGTGGGCGAGCATCGTGTCATCGCTCTGTTTGGCTTTGGGGGTCTATTCTGGTATAGTACCACCTCGCTAATATATGGCACCCAGTATGGTGAAGTAGATAGCCCGAACGTCGATATCGAATTCTCTCCAGTGTATAACACGATTGTTAATTTTCTCAAGGCTGTCATGGTTGGCGCAGTTGTGTTAGTTCAAGACTTTACAGTCGTAACGACTACTTTGTTTATACTTGGTCTTCTTGCTATTTTCGTTACAATATTCTTCAAGCGGCTCGTTGGCTACGTGTCGTGTAATTCAGTTGTCATGAGCTACTTCCGCGTGGCATCATTCGTTGTCTTTATTTTTACCGTAATTGCTGCTTTTGTGGCCAAACGCTTGAACAACAAAGACTCGTACGTCCCCCTGTTTGTGTTCTTTGCAGGAGGTGGGAGCGCATTACTTATCGCTTTCGTTGCGTCGCTGCTGCGCAGAAGGGAGACGGCGACGGAGAAAGAGAGGAAGCTATTTCGACAAACACTCTTGACTCTTGAAAAACGATTGGGAAAAGAAGGAGCGCTAGTGAAGTCTTGGAAAGGTCAAAAACAGAAGTGGCGAAGACTTGTGCGACATGTTTACCAAGCTCAAGAACTGGACCGAAATGTCAGTCCGGAAATCTGGGAAAGAGTTTCACCTCCGGAGGCTAATGTCTATTCAGAAACGTACCCTCCTCCACCTCCAGTTCCTAAACGTTTACATGCACCAGATTTTAATCCCGGTCCACCTCGTGTAGGCCCACCTCCTACAACTGCGAAATATGTAGATGCCGAAGAACCATCCGTTCAAATAACCATTAAAGACGATACTGGATCAGCTACTTTTGAAATTAGTGCATCGTCTTCAGTCGCCGACGAGGCAGCTAGTGCCAAGGTTGATGATTCGTTTTCAGGTGCTGACGAGACAGCTACTGGCAAGATTAATGCATCGTCGTCAGACACTAACGGAGCAACTACTGCTGAGGTTAATGAATCGACATTAGATGCTAATGAGCCAACCACGTCCAGATTCGATACATTGATGTCAGACGCTGACCAGGCGATAGCACTCGACCAAAATCAAGAAATTTACGATGCCGATCAATTTTTGAATAAGGAAAAATGGCAAGTTGAACTGGAGGAAAATAATACGAATGAAACCATCACGATGGCTGACCTCCAATGCAATGGCAAAAACGTACTTCTGTTTTTTGAAGGATTCGTTCATTTCCGTGCTTTCTCTTTTTCTTTTGTATCACAAATTCCTTTCTGGCGTGAAGCTGTGCGTGGAAGTAACTGGACGGGTTTGTTGCATTGTCTTCAAGTGCTGGAAAAAGCCTTGACAGGAAACTACGACAAACCCACCGAGTTGGACGTGCACTTGGCAGACAACAGTGTGCCCACTTGTGTTCTTGTTCCAGACCCTGACCAAGGAGTGCCGCCTTCATTTGTTCCTGAACCGCGTGACCCGGAAAGTATCAGAAATCAATCAGATAGCGAAAGAGAAAAGGCCTTACGCGACATTGAACTGCTATGTGGCGAAGAACCTACCTGGTTGGCTGTATTCGAAAAAGTACTTCCAACAATTCCTGTCATTCGTAGATGGAGGCTGGAGAAGGAATCCAACAGTTTTGAACTAGTCTTACGAAGGTCTTGCCAGGCGACTGTTGTTGACGTTGGTCCAAAGGGAATCAAGCTTGCAAAAGGAGCATCGATTGCTCTTCCGAAAAATGTCAAGGGCGTCCTAACAAACCAACGGCTGACATTTTCCAAACGCTTTGAGCCTGTTGGCAAGAAAGGTCCAATTTCTGTTACTGTGTCGGAAATCGAAATCGCGAGAGTCTCGCAAAAGGTTTATTTGTATTCGAATGGAAAGAAGATCAACGCTGAAAAAGCACTTGATTCCTTGAAATCTCTCAAGTGGAGCTGAATTCTTACAAACTTAAATATTCCTTAAAATATGCACTTCAAAAAGTCACCGAACCTCAAAAAGTATCATTTTGAGTGAATAACTTTGTCAATTTTTTTCGACACAGAGTGCATGGATCACTGTTGTTCAAATTTACCCGGCCAAGGCGATTGGTAACGATCGAAGGATGGTTGAGAATTTTTAACCTTTTAATTTAATGTACAGATTTTTGAGAGGTCTCCATTTCACGAGTTAAACTGCAGTCTGACGTTGGACAGAGTATAATGAATAAGTTGCCAAATGGCAACAGCAGCTAGTAAAGGGCTGATATGAAACAATGCTGAGGCGCTGGCCGCCCGTATGCAGGGGCGGATTTACGGGGGTGGGTGGATTGGGTCTCACCCCGTGGACTAGATACAATAAGGTGAATTTTGATTTTCTTTTGATGATCTGTGATAATACGTTGTCAGCTTATATCCGTAGGAATACCGATTATAATAGCATGTGTTGTTTAAGAAATAGAAAACATTTTCCGTGTTTCCATAGAGTTATAGAAACACGAGTGGAAGTTTGGGAGAACGAGAAATTATAGTGGGAACACGAGCCCGCAGGGCGAGTATTTCCACGCTGTTTCGAGTTCTCCCAAACTTCCACAAGTGTTTCTATAACTGTATGGGAACACGGATTCTATTTCCTTTATAAAATAACCTGTCGAAAATAGGTATAGAACGTAAAAATAATCACTGCATCAAAGTGTAAATTCTCCTTACTCTTCATAATGGCGTATAATGGCGTATCCTACACCGTAATGATGGCGTATTGAATGGCGTGGACCTTGCCGTGTTTCCATAAAGCATAGTCAATCGAGATGTGGTCTGGAAACTCGGCAAACTTCAAAGCGCCTATAATGAGCTGTGATTTTATGTTGAACCGTACCTTACACCGTGCACATCCTTTGTTTTAGGTTTATTAATATTTAAATAGCACGGTTGAGTGATTAAACTGAGACATTGCTATTGGACAATTCGTTCATTATTCTAGAATACAATGTGTTCAGTGACCGTGCACCGTGCACAATAATGCATGAAGGCGAACAAAAAGCTAGACCAAAGACTTTAGCTGAGTTTCCAGACCATATCTCGATTGACTATGCATAAAGTTATAGAAACATGGCTTTCAACCAATCGCCGCGCTTGTTTTCAAAATGTTATTTTATAAAGTAATTTTTAAATTAATTGTACATGTAAGAACCTATCGAATTAAAACATACAGCCTGAAATCGTTCAGCTTGAAGAATGAAACAGGTTTTTATTTGCAAGAATCAGTTAAAATGCGTAAAAAGCAATAGACAGTTACGAGGGAGACAATTAGTTTTGTTATATGTCAAAGTCTGTTTTTCTAACTCTCTGATTGGGCGAGAGGTCCTCGCGTGATGATGTTTCCCCTGTAACCCATGGCAGCGGGCAACATTATATTTATTTTTCCTATAGGGGAAAACTAAGGGAAAATATCAAAACCGGGAGTAGATGGTCAGGTTCAGTTTGTCTTTGTTTTTTTTTCAGTTTTCTTCATTTAAAACAATTTCTGAAAGTTTTGCTCTACATTTTTGTTGTCATATAACAAAACACTTATTTACTGGTACGTACCTCAGGAAAACAGTGTGTTTTGTGGCCCTCGACCGCTCGTTGTTGCCCTCGGCTTCGCCTGGGGAAACAACGGCGGTCTTGGGGCCACAAAACACACTGTTTCCCTCAGTGCCAGACTCGAGGGAAAACAAAACTAAATTTTCCCGAGGGATCAGACATTAAGTGCTTTGTTATATAGTTAGGTTTTCGTTGGGTTTTTGCTAGGTTTACTTTCATGATGGCCACCACTTTAAAGTGCCTATGTCATCCTCAGGGACTTTACATAGTTATACTAATTGGAACATTCTGAGAAGACTTGTAATATATCTTCTCAGGCGAAAATTTCATCTTCATGGACTTTTTCGCTGTTAAAGTTGGCGATTTTGACGTTAGCCCCGGGAACAAAAAAACTGGGAAACGGATTTCAGACCGAAACCGTTTATATAGCGAACACGAGGCAGCTGAATAATCTCTGCTTTTTGCACCGTATTACTGTTTAAATTCGTTCGAAAGTTCATCGAAATATAGTTCACACTGTCCTCTAGCGCTACTGATCCAGATAACAGCCAAAAGGTTTTATCTGACAACCAAAATGTGTTCCAGTACATGTCTTATAATTTCAACATATATAGTTTGATTTACAATTGCCTCTACTGTTTTGTACATCAGTTTTATAATTCCAGTAGCAGTTGTGTTCTTCCCCGAGGAGGAAGTGGGCACTGGACCGCACCCATCTTGAATACCTTTTTGACTGTCAACAAGCACTTTTCATTTAAAAATATAAGAATCCTAGGCCTGATTTCTCATCACTATTCACCACATATATGAGAACTTTTTCAGGATAATTTGAGAAAATGGTGGTTCTTACACGCGGGTTTCTACTGTGTTGTGGTATTTTAATTTATAATATAATATTGGAAATGTATAAATTACTTCAAAATCATTAATGATTCATAATAAGGAAAACACAGGAAATCAGTACCATGTCAGTTTTTATAACTGATTAAAAATTCTCAAGATTTATTTACATAAACGTTAGCTTGAATTTTCCCTATTTAGAAAACGATTTTCAAAATTACTACACCAATGAACTTACCAAATTAGTCGTTTTTGAAGCTATTCAAAACATTCGAAGTACGTGATTTATCGTAAAACACGAAGCGATAAATGTATAATTTAAATTGATGTGTTATAACATATATTAAAATAGAACCGTGAAAACAGAAAAATTAGTATAGGTAATTCCATGGGGCCGAGGAAAATTAACGTTTAATGCCTTTAATTTCACGAGTGTTTTCAAAATTTTACAAAATTGCCCCGAGTCAAGAAGCGACGAGGGTAATTTGTAAGATTTTGAAAACGCGAGTGAAATTAAACCTTAATTTTCGTACGAGAACTCGTGCGACTAGCTAGGTGTTATCTAGCGGGCAAAATTTTTCAATAGCTATGTTATGTCCAGAAAATATCGAAGTACATGTACCTTATATATTTTCTAGTGTATTCATTTTCACTAATAGTTTACACTCCTTCAATAGTTTAAATTAGTCAAATTTAAGGTAAACAAAAAAGCACTTTCAGACCGAAAAACTTTGCTGATTTGTTGGGGGGAAACGTCAGTCCGCTGAGGTTCACTGTCGCTAAGTAACAAAGCGACCAATCACATGCAAGTACTGTTGATAAAGGAACCAATCAAGTGCAAGTAATTTTGCCCTGAATTACAGAAAATGTCCTCTTCATTAGCCAATCATATTCAAGTAATTTTGCCCTGTATATTAAAAGCGAAATGACTTGCATTTGGTAACGAAGATTGGGAGGCAGGTGCGTTTGTTACCCTGGATATAACCACAATGCATGGCGAGTTTAAAACCTTTCAAACACTTACGAAACCTGATCTAGGTGTCTGTTTAAGAGGAATATTTTAAGAGAGAAAAATTCTCTTTCCAATATTGTTATGTGTGCAATGCGCATGCGCCAATGTTATCCCACAATTTAAAGTCAATAAATTTGACATAAATACTTTAAAATTAACGTTCAAAATTAAGACCGTACTTTTTAGGATCATTTCTATAGTACGTGTCCCGTCTTTGTTCTCTAACAAAGACAACATTCGCAACCACGATGATGAGTTGTAGTGCTTTCTTCTGAGCGGGAAGCGGATTACTAATGTTGCCTTTACGGTAATAATTTAGTAATCATTGATGACCGTTCCCTTTCGTTCTTCGGAAGGATAGGGAGGAAGAAAGCCCATTCTGAGTGGTTCTTCTTCAACTAATTAAAATAAGTATAGGTTATTTAGAAGCCATGAGGGGATATGTGATTTATTTACCGTGACGCACGCTAATCCTGAGGTGAATAAACACATATCCCCGAGGATAACGTACTTAATTTTCACACGGGCGAGGTTGACAGAAGTCACAATAGAAAAAAAAACCATTGAAGGGAATATTAGAGGGGGATATTAATCGATTGTTTTGCCATTGTTATCAGGGGTTATTGAATATATTCCCCGAAAAGAATAAAAGAAACATGTGAAAATTAATAAATGATATATATAGCCCTGTCTAACGAGTAAAGTTAAGGTGTTAAGGCCCATTTCCACTCAGGAGAATTTTCCTTGGACAGGAAATTTTCTTTTGTCTCAAACTCATTAGTTCTGCCCAAGAGCTCACAAGACAAAGGGAAATTTCCTGTCCAAGGAAAATTCTCCTGAGTGGAAATGGGCCTTTACTCCGGGTGGCGAACCATACCGGACAAGTAGAGAAAATTCTACTTGGTTTGGCTGGCATTCGAACCCGCGACCATCGGCCTTTACCAGTCCAATGCTCTAACAAATTATTCTCCACCCGAGTTCACTACGTCAAACAGAGAACACTACTGCCGAAACAGAGAACGTAGGAGTCTAACGTTCCGAGCGAAGGCCCTTCGTCAGAGAGAAAGGGCCTTCGCTCGAAACGTTAGACTCCTACGTTCTCTTTTTCGGCAGTATGTCTAACCTTACTATATTTCGATTGTTGTGTCTACACTGCCTACGCAGCACGCTACTTTTATTACACTATTGAGGAACTAGTCTGTTTCGAAATATCCAGTGAAGTAGCGTGAGGGTGGCTTAGCAATTCCAAGAAAAGAATGGTGTAGGTCTTCAGGTCGTTGACAGAACGGGCATTGGATGTTGAAGTTCTTCATGTTCCATTTCTGCATGTGTTGTTTTGTCAAAAGAACGTTGTGTGCTAGTTTCCTATTAGCGTTTCTTTTTCTTTGTTTGTGTTCATGGTTGTCCATATGTCGGTACACAGTGTTTCGAAAGGCTTCTTCAGTTATCTAATTGCCACTGCTCGATGGCTTCTGGTGCTTCCTGTTTAGGGTGCCGTAGATCTGTTTTGTTGTTATCTTCTGTGTCCAGTTGTTGATTTTGTTGCTGTGTGTCTTGGCGTAGTTTGCAATGTTTGCGTATCTCAGATTGTCCCGTTGAAACCCCCAATCGGGTTTTATTGCATGTAACCCAGATATGGCTCTAGTCCTTGTCCGTGATTTCCTGTAACCTAAAATGGAATTAAAGTAAATTAGATATAAAAAACAACAAAAAAAACCCCAAACTATCATTCGACCTTCATCTCTCAACATGACCCGTAGCTCAGTTGGTAGAGCATCGGACTAGTAAACCGAAGGTCGCGGGTTCGAATCCCAGCCAGGCCAAACAGAGTTTTCTCTACTTGTTCGGTATGGTTCGTCACTCGGAGTAACACATTATTATTCTCCGCCGGAGTTCACTGTCCCACAATAATCATTCGACAGTAAAGTTAATTTAAACAACATTGTCCGTTCTGTCTCCTTCGCAGTGACTCCTGTTATAAACCTCAATTCAAAACCGTTAGTTAAGAAACTGAACGGAGGCGTGATTGAGGGGGGAAGGGAGAGACGAAGCCTTGCCAGGAGCCACACCCAAAGTAACGTGTACGTGGGCACAGATGTTCCACATTTCGAGTGCTTGTGCCAGAAATCGGCATGTGAATCTGGCTTTGCTGGATGTTGTCTTTTTATGAGTGATCCTGCATAGACAGATTAAAAATGTTGTAGAGTGCAACTTTCTCACATGTTTTTATACTTGATTTTTCTAAAAAATGGTGTTTCTGATTTTTGTCAGTTAGCTATTTGTTGATACGCAAAATCATATTTTAAGTATTTATTTAGTTTTGTAAATGTTCTTGGTTTGTGTTTCAAAGCAACCGTCCGTTGAGACCCCCCTAACCATTAGCTCTAACCATTGAGCTACAAGGACTCGCTCACATGGTTTGAACGTAGGTTGAGTTCGACATGTAACATATACTGCTATTGCATTTGTGTATGGTAATATATGTGAATGTCGTTTGGTCGTATGTAATGTCGTCGTAAATAATGTCTACGAAAATAGCCGTCGCATTTTATTGCATATATTAAAATATTCTATAAATATCCCATGGGTTCGATTCTGGGTTAGTGTAGTAAAACTTTTCATAATATTCTTTCTTTTCTTTTAGAGTTCCTAGAATGCAGTATCATATTTTCTTTGGGTTTTTTTCTCGGAAAAATACGCTAAAAGTATACCTTCTTGATGCTAAAAACATTAAATTAAGAAACCCCGAAAATTAACACTGACAGTTTTGACTGACGATTTTGGTTTCTAAGGGGACGATGCATTCAACTTTGAATGAACGTCCACAATCAGTTAAATAATTTTGGATTAAAAGAACCACTCAGAATGTACTTTTTTCCTCCCTATCCTTCCGAAGAACGAAAGGGAACGGTCATCAATGATTACTAAATTATTACCGTAAAGGCAACAGTAGTAATCTGCTTCCCGCTCAGAAGAAAGCACTACAACTCATCATCGTGGATGCGAATGTTGTCTTTGTTAGAGAACAAAGACGGGACACGTACTATAGAAATGATCCTAAAAAGTACGGTCTTAATTTTGAGATTTAATTTTAGAATATTTATGTCAACTTTATTCATTTTAAATTGTGGGATAATGCAACAACGTTTTATGAAAATCTTCTGCTTCTTATATATCTAAACAATTAATTTTTGAAAATTTTTATGGCAATTGTAAGGTTTCAAATGCTTCTCGACAATATCATGGTCAGCTTTAAGAAAAATTTGATTTTAAGGAATTTAAAGAGTGAAGATTTTCTAAACAAATTTTCATTATCCCACAATTTAGAAGAACTAAAGTTGACATATAAATATTCTAAAATTAAATTTCAAAATTAAGACCGTACTTTTTAGGATCATTTCTATAGTACGTGTCCCGTCTTTGTTCTCTAACAAAGGCAACATTCGCAACCACGATGATGAGTCGTAGTGCTTTCTTCTGACCGGGAAGCAGATTACTAATGTTGCCTTTTGCGGTAATAATTTAGTAATCATTGATGACCTTTCGTTCTTCGGAAGGATAGGGAGGAAGAAAGCATATTCTGAGTGGTTCTTCTCCAACTAATTAAAATATTAAATGATAGCCCCTGTCTAACGAGTAAACCAGGTTAATAATAAGTATAGGTTATTTTGAGGCCACGAGGGGATATGTGATTTATTCACCGAGGGCGAATCCCGAGGTGAATAAACACATATCCCCGAGGGGCCTCAAAATAACGTACTTATTTTTCACATGGCGCGAGGTTGACAGGATTTCATTAGATAAGAAGTGGTGCGGGGGATATTAGACGGGAAGATTAGATGACTAGATGAGAATATCATAGCGATCGAGGAATGGTAGAGGGGAATATTAGAGCCTTAGAGGGGAATATTAGAGGGTAATATTAACCTATTGTTTTGCCAGGGGCTATTGAATATATTCCCCTAAAAGAACAAAGGAAACTGAGGCATGTGAAAAATAAGGTATTACTCCGAGTGACGAACCATACCGGACAAGTAGAGAAAACTCTACTTGGCCCGGCTGGGATTCGAACCTTCGGTTTACTAGTCCGATGGTTAAAACAAGGTCGTGAGTTCGAGCAGTGGCTTCGCTCGTGGGGGGGGGGGGGGGGGGGGGGGGGGGGGACGTGTCCCCCCAGTTCTCTTCAAGACCAATTTTGAGATTCTTCCAAATCCGGTGAGAAACGTTGGGGGGCGGGGGTATGCAATGACTCCAAGTGCTCAGCTCACACCGCTAGCTGGACAAGTAGTTTACAAGTGTGTGAGTGTGTTTTTCATATCTTTTCTTGCGTTAGTTCACTCAGGGCCGTATCCAGGCGGTTTGAGACGCCGGTACACCGGTTTGGGCGTCCAAACTAGGCGCCCAAAAATATAAACTAACTACAATCTGAGAGTTTTTTCAAAAACCGTACAAGAATTTAAAAATCACCCCTCAGAATGTAAAAATTCACATCTCAAAATGTAGGAAATGGCATTTTCTAAATTTCATAATTTTCCGGGGGGCATGCCCCCGGACCCCCTAGAGCGTTTCTACTATGTGTTAGGTCCACACAATATTTTGGGTTAATAATTGTCAGTTGTTTGCTGTACAAGCTGTGTTAGTTAGTAATACTCAGAAAACTCTGAGCTCTAAGCGGGACTCGAACCCACAACCTTTTGAATGCTAGCCAGACGCTCTAACCATTGAGCCACAAGAACACAGATAGCGGAGCAAGGTTAATTAAGGTACTTATACCTTAGACTGTGCCCAGTCCTCTAGGAACGAGTCTTAACCGCTCGGTTACAAGTATTTGTTGGTCTACAAGTCGCGTTGTAACAGTAAGTTTCCAGTTAAACACTGTTATTTTATTGGGTTAAGTTTACGAATGTTTGGGGGGTTAAGGTTAATGCACCCGAAACGATCATATATATTTTAAAATCACAATTATCTATATAAAAACTATTATATAGAATTAACATCAAGTACCAACAATTATGACGTCATATACCGATGACGTCATATACCTATGATGTCATATAACGATGACGTCATCATTTTGTCTTCCCCACTCTCCCAGGTCTGGCGACGCCACTGGGTTCCAGTCCCAGCCAGGCCAAATAGAGTTTTCTCTACTTGTTCGGTATGGTTCATCACTCGAAGCCAGTAACACATTATTATTCTCCACCCGGAGTTCACTGTCCCATAATAATTATTCAAGAGTAAAGTTAATTTAAACATCGTCCGTCATGTCGCCTTCGCAGTCACTTCTGTTAAACCTCGATTCAAAACCGTTAAGAAACTGAACGGAGGCGCGGATGAGGGGAGAATGGAAAGAAGTAAGGAGAACACGAAGCCTCGCCAGAAGCCACACCCAATGCAACGTGTATACGTGGGCGCAGATGTTCCACATTCTACGTCAGTGGCGGATACAGGATTTTTGCAAGGGGGGTGACTATAAGGTGCTCAGTTGTTTCTTTCAGAATATTTAACAAGGACGGGGCAAAACAGGCAAAACTACGTGGGGGCAGGGTGGCGCCGAAGATGCAACAAACTTCCAGGGGGGTCCGGCGGCATGCTCCCCCGGAAAAATTTTGAATTTTAGAGTCTCTGAAATAGCATTTCCTGCATTTTGAGGGGGATTTGAAAGAGTTTTGAAGGATATAAATTACAAAACAAGATACCCAAATATATGAATACACCATATGTCGTCATTGTCGTGGACTCATGGGGATATGTTTTATACATTTATGTTCCAAAATTACTATGTATATTCAGATTTCAGATTGAGATTGTATACAATACGTCTATATAATCATGATTCTTACTGTTTTAAAATTGGGGTTTCACATTTACAAGATATTAGCGTATCATGATGTCCAATTTTATTGCAAAGGAGAGGCCATAGCTACGGCCTGTATCAATAAGCATTGTTATACAATATAATTTATGCACGTTTTACACACAACAGTAACTGTTGTGATTTGTATAAACAGTTGCTAGTGTATCGCTGTATAATCCTGTATTGGTTGGGGCAGGGAAGGGGGGTGACTAGTCACCCAGTCACCCCCCTGTATCCGCCCCTGCAAGTGCTTTTGCCAGAAATCGGCATGTGAATGTGGCTTTGCTGAAAGTTGTCTTTTTATGGGTTATCCTGCATAGACAGATGCTCTAGAGTGCAAATTTCTCATAAAAATCATGTTTTTGTACTTGGAATGTAATTGTAACTATACAATTTTTCTTAAAAAAATTGTTTCAGAAAGGATGTTTTCTAAAAAAATGGTGTTTCGGAAAGGGAACGGTCACCAATGATTACTAAATTATTACCGTAAAGGCAACATTAGTAATCTGCTTCCCGCTCAGAAGAAAGCACTACAACTCATCATCGTGGTTGCGAATGTTGTCTTTGTTAGAGAACAAAGACGGGACACGTACTATGGAAGTGATCCTAAAAAGTACGGTTTTAATTTTGAGATTTAATTTTAGAATATTTATGTCAACTTTATTCATTTTAAATTGTGGGATAATGCAACAACGTTTTATGAAAATCTTCTGCTTCTTATATATCTAAACAATTAATTTTTGAAAATTTTTATGGCAATTATATTGTAAGGTTTCAAATGCTTCTCGACAATATCAGGTCAGCTTTAAGAAAAATTTGATTTTAAGGAATTTAAAGAGTGAAGACTTTCTAAACAATTTTTTTCATTATCCCACAATTTAGAAGCGAGAAGCAGATCACTAACGTTGCCTTTACGGTAATAATTTAGTAATCATTGATCATGACTGTTCTTTGGAAAGACTGGGAGGGAATAAGCATATTCTGAGTGGTACTTCCCCTGCAAATAGACCTTCATAGTAGTAACTAATTGAATATTCTTTTATGTGCATTTTAATAAGCCTTTGTAGCCTCGTTTGTGTGTCTGCAATTCAAAGAATGTTTGTTTCATAACGAGGCTAGGAAGGCTTATTTAGATGGACATAAAAGAATATTTAAAGTGGTGGCCATTATGAAAGTGGTCTATAGAACAAAATTGTGATGAGTCAGTGAAGCTAACTTAAGTATTCTTTAAAGGTGAGGTAATACGGGCAACATTTTTCTACAACTTGAGATTAGTTAAAAACTTATCACAGCTTTTAGACTTTTAACCGCATTTTTTAAATTAAGGGATCCAGAAACATTTGCGTCAATTTTTTGAAAATTAAACTGAAACTGCATATAATATACAGAAATACACAATAACAACAGTGAATTTTCAACGCAGCCAGGTGAAGAATTAATCCAATATAGTAATGTAACGTAACGTAATGTAATGTAATGTAATTAATGTAATGTAATGTAATGTAATGTAATGTAATGTAATGTAATGTAATGTAATGTAATGCAATGCAATGCAATGCAATGCAATGCAATGCAGTGCAATGCAGTGCAATGCAGTGCAATGCAGTGCAATGCAGTGCAATGCAGTGCAATGCAGTGCAATGCAGTGCAATGCAGTGCAATGCAATGTAATGTTAATGTAATGCAATGCAATGCAATGCAATTGCAATGCAATGCAATGCAATGCAATGCAATGCAATGCAATGCAATGCAATGCAATGCAATGCAATGCAATGCAATGCAATGCAATGCAATGCAATGCAATGCAATGCAATGCAATGCAATGCTATGTAATGCTATGTAATGCTATGTAATGCTATGTAATGTAATGTAATGTAATGTAATGTAATGTAATGTAATGTAATGTAATGTAATGTAATGTAATGTAATGTAATGTAATGTAATGTAATGTAATGTAATGTAATGTAATGTAATGTAATGTAATGTAATGTAATGTAATGTAATATAATGTAATAATCACGATCGTATTTTGAACGAGCTTTAATAGCTCATAGGCGAAACGTGGTTAAATAAATTATTCTATTCTATTCTATTCCACTCCACTCCCTCCCTCCACTCCACTCCACTCCACTCCACTCCACTCCACTCCACTCCACTCCACTCCACTCCACTCCACTCCACTCCACTCCACTCCACTCCACTCCACTCCACTCCACTCCACTCCACTCCACTCCACTCCACTCCACTCCACTCCACTCCCTCCACTCCTCCCTCCCCCTCCACTCCACTCCCTCCACTCCACTCCACTCCACTCCACTCCACTCCACTCCACTCCACTCCACTCCACTCCACTCCACCCTCCACTCCACTCCACTCCACTCCACTCCATTCTATTCTATTCTATTCTATTCTATTCTATTCTATTCTATTCTATTCTATTCTATTCTATTCTATTCTATTCCCACTGCAGCTACTGAGAAAAATATATGTAGAAAAAAGTGTCTACATTTTGGCACACTCCGTGCACACAAACTAACTTGCGGCAAGTCGATGAAATTAAATGACACTCTGAAGAACTTGAAAATGAATGCGGAGATGTATTTGTACATGTTTATTGGAGATGCGATTTAGTGTGTTTTGTTGAAATATTTTGTTTGGTTTAGGCTGTCAGGTGCATCCATAGATAATGGAGGGGAACTGGATAGGAAACTTCAAAAAACGATCTTACGAAACCGGAAACGATGTTTGCACAATTTGCTTCTGAAACTAAACAATAGATCGTTTTTACTCACGTGATCGTTGGCCCATTGGGGCGGTGAAACAATACGAAATATTTGAATAAGATTAGAGCTAAGTTCCCATAGGATAAAGATGGTCAGGTCGACCTCACATCCAAAATTAAGGATTATCCTTAATTGTCAACTCGCCTAGAATTAAGGATAATCCTTAATTTTAAATGAAAACTCTCCCCCATACCCCCAAGCCCTAACCACAACCCCCCGGAAACCCTAAACCTAACCACAACCCCCCGGAAACCCAAAACCTAACCACAACCCCCGGTAGCCCTAAGCCTAATCATAACCCTCCGGAAAAAAGTCCGATCTCTGACCCCGACCACAACACCCCTCTAGGATTTTTAGCTTTATGTGTTCAAGTTTAACATCCCGCTTGTGGGACAGATAAATTAAGGCCATGTCTTAATTGTAGCCCTATTTTAAAATTAAGGCCATGTCTTAATTCGAGCCCTATTTTACAATTAAGATATACGCTTAATTTTGGTAAGAGATCGTGTTGAGATGGTACACCAATATGGCCGCCGTGACGTCAGATGAAAACGATCTATAGTGTAATATCACTTAAGTCAGTAGTGTCTGATTTTAGCCATGGCCCCTTATAAGTTGTCAATTCCTACTAAATATTTCCATAAAACGGTGCTGATAGACAGCGGTTTTCTCAAAAAAAAATTATACCGGAAGTGTTGTGAGATTAACTGAAATCGAGGCTATTGTTCAGGACACATGGGAACATCAGCAGAGTCAGAGTGTTGATCAATGTCGCCAGATGAGCTTGGCTTTTAGCTGGAAGAAAACGTTCGATAGAGCGTGTAACGTATTTTTCCCAATGGTTATGGCTACGGAGTCTGGCAGACTGGACGATGCACACGAAGAAGAGAGCAGTTTGTCTATGCCGAACAAGATAAATCCAAAATGTGTCGGGAATTCATTCACACAATTACCTGCCGACAGGAACGGTGTAATATCGCGGCCGAAATTGACCAGTTGGCACACTTCTGTCGGAAGCAACAAAAGTGAAGAACAATCGTCACCTAGTCTAGATTTAGTGACTTCAAATGGAGAACCTTGTGAAAGTGTGGAGGTCAAATTGCCGTGTGCTAACAATGATGGTTCAAACAATAACTTGAAGTCGTCTGACGTTTCGCCATCGAATCTTCGCCAGTTGTTGCTGTTACATTTGGACTTAATTCATCAGCAACAACAACAAATTCAAGAGAAGGACAAGGAAATTGTACAGTTGAAGACTGATAAAGAACAGGTAGGGTGTTTTTTTTTGTGAACTCGGTAGAGTCTTATTAATGACCGGGGTCATGCAGTTACGTATGAACACGGTATTAAAATCAGCGAAATTTTATTCTTCAACTTTATACGGATATATTTCAGACGTGAAACCTATTTGTTTTGTCGGTCAGCGGTAGTACACTTTAAGAACACATTGCGCAATATCGCATAATTAAGATTCGTCGAAACTTTCATGCATAAAACCGTCATGCACAATTATATTTTTACTAGAAATACATAAACGCAACAACCCCTCGCCCGCTTTAACGTGTTTTTTTTTTGTAACCCCTCCTCCTCGATGTTCAAAGCCAAAGGAAAATGTTCAGTCGAAAATAATCCTGTAACAGTGGTTGAAGAAAAGAGTACTTAAATGAACTCTGGTAGCAGAGGATAGTTTGGTTATAAAACATATTTTGTTTACTCGAGGTTTTGAAAGGTTTTTTTTAGTAAGCCTTTAAATGGCTTCCAATGTACATGTTTTGATGGAAAAAAAGCCATGACAATGTCAACGATCTTGCAAGTTTTTAAAAGGTTTCCATGCATGATAATCTGAAAATTAATAGCCCAACAACAAAATATAATATAGATGAAAACAAACCACAGTCTACTTGGACCAGCGAGATGAAGCAAAATGCAGATCTTGATTTGAAAATCAATAAAAATAATGAAGAAAATATGCCACGTCCTATAGAAAAACTCGATCTAGACTGGCGTCTTCAGCAAGACACGTCGACGAAATAAACTGTAATAACTTTAAAACCAGCAATTGAAACAAAGCACAAATAAACAGTATTAATCGGACAGCACTATCAAGGTGGGGAAAAAAACTTATTTGAAAATATTGATGAGAAAACAGGAAAAATGCTTGTCACAATGCCACGTATTATAAACTCACGTTTTAACTTTTAAGAAAACAGCTGTTTTAAACCTTGCTGTTTCTCTCGATATAATCATGCACTACACTTTCCCGTTGCCTTCTCTCTGTAGTATACAATATGTTTACCGTTTTTTCTCACTTCCTCAGTTTGTTAGCTTCCCTTTTCTTTGCTAAGCAAATAACTTTCGTCTCTTCCACTGGTTCGTTGTCGTTGTGACAGTCCTGTACGTTTCTCAATCTTTTCGACTTTCCCTCAACGCTTTTCCTTCGAGTTAATGCTTCTTGTCGCATCTGCTTAAAGTTTTCTTGCTTTATTGAACTGCATTTCTCTTTCCATTGTATATTTATATAGTTTTTTTCACCCAAAACACATTCTTGGTGAAAAGATTTTGCCCAATAGGTTACCAGTGCCCAAAAATCCTCGCCGCGCAAATGACCTACCATACTCCTATATAAATAAACTCGATGCGAGATTTGACCGGCCTTGTAAACTCGCGTATAAGGGATTTTACACCGGTCGGGATTAGCACCCTCTCCCCGGACGGCGCTTCGCACCGTCCGGGCTCGGGGATAAAAAAGATGAGTAAACATTTATAGTTATAAGTTATAACTTATAACTATAAATGGCTGGTTATAAGCGATCTTTTAAAAATGGTTATAAGTTTCTTTGGACTGTCTGCCTAAAGCAGTTCATTGAGAAATATAGAGTAGAGTACAGTTTTATAGGTCAATGGAAATAAGGTTTCTGCTTACCACACTCTACATTTATGGCCATTTATAATGTACTGTAACATGATAATATAAAAACAGGTATAACGTAGAATTCAATGTCCTTATAATTACAGTCAAACCGGGTGTTCTCTTGCGAGCTACATTGCATGATGCAACATTGCAATGTTGATTGACAAGTTCCGTTGAGCAATTTGCAAACATTTTGGGAATATTTATTTCTACTACCATTTGCATGGCTGAAAATACATTAAATACTATCTACCCACCAACAGTAATATTTTAAACACAAATTTGTATATTTACTCAAAAGAAAGATGAACCTTTAAAGGAATCTACTGAGGAATCTTCACGAGATGTTTGCAAGTTGCTCAAGCCAAATTGACAATCAACATTGCAATGTTGCGGCACAATATTGCAAAGTTGCATGCAAGAGAACATCCGGTTTGACTGTAAATTAGAATGATGATAAAATACACACACAGTCACAGTACTTAATCCTTTGAAATTTGCATGGTGACAAATTGTAACAGTTTTAACACTTTTCCTACTAGACTTCTTTCCCTGGCAAGCAAAATCATCTGGTGTTTTCTTAGCCTGTTATCGTGGTGAGCTTACAGTGCTGAGTAAAATACTAAATGGCCACCACAGTATGGAATTGGGTTAAGCCTGAATTTGTGAACACCACTTTTATTATTTGTTTAGCTTTTAAATGTGTTAACTTACACCTTGTGTTGGCTGACATTATTTTATGAACCAAATAACTGGGTAGGGACAGATCTAGCTGAAAATCTCACTGTAGCAAATTAGGGGGGTCCAATAGTTTTCTACTGGAAATTTTTGAAATCTGAAACTCGAAGAAACACCATTTCTTGCTATTGAGCAAAGATTTTCCATTAATGTTTAACCATATGTGATTCAAATTTATATAAAGAAAAACCCCAAATACAATTACATGTATATAGGGAAACAATAATTATCAAAAGTAATGCTTATTAAATACTAGAGATTGCCAACCCTCTTTAGTCAAAGACAAGATATACAGCTATTTCAATAAACGTTGGTAAGAGGCGTCAATCCTACGCAACAAGAGCAAAAGGGAGTATGGGTAGAAATCACCGAAACAATAAAAGCACATAAATATATGTACATAACGATTTACAATATCGAGCCATGCCTCGACATTACAGTGAAGATGTTGGTGGCGAGTGGTTTGGATGGTTGATAACCTCGGCATCACAATTGAGCAAGTTGCTATTTATTTGAGAGTATCTGCTTGTTATACAACGCTATACAATGCCACACAATGCTATATGTACAGTGGCGTCGAGAAGTTTTTAACATTTTTTGCGTGTAGTGTGGGTGTAGTTTGGGTGTAGTACACGGAAAAACTACACACACTTTCCGTGTAGTACACGGAAAAACTACACGCACTTTCCATGTAGCACATGGAACTACACCCACGATGATGTTAAGAAACTTCTGGGTGCCACTGTAGAAAAATTTAGCTTGGGGAAGAGTAGCCTCAGAGAAACTAGGGAGACCAATTTCTAGTCTCTCGACATTTCACTCGCCATTGCCAGCCAGCCAACTATTGAATTTCCTTTTCTACACATACATGTACTCCCTTTTGGTCTGGTTGCGTAGGCTTGACACCTCTTACCAACAACGTTTATTGAAGTAGCAAATAGCTGTATTTAATTAATACTGTTCAACATCACTCTTTGGTACCATAGAACTGAATGTCTTCCAGATTATAGTCTTAACCCCTTGGTTCATTCAACCAATTAACCCTTTGACTGTAAAAAAGTAGAGTGTTGCATTTGCAGTGTTTTAGATAGAGCAAAGTGAAAAGGTGGTAAACTACTGAGATTTTTAGTAACAAAACTGCCATTTTTGGCAGTCTTTTGTGCAGTCCTTCAACAGAGTGAAATGAGGGGTTTCACTCTGATGTAGGGCTCCGCTCGACACGTCAGTTTCCCATTACCAAAAATTTCTGGTTTAGCACTTTTTCACATTGCTCTAACCCTTTCTCTGACACTTGATGAGTAAAAGTGTCTGGGTTTATATGGAGTAAAATAACAAAGGGGCCAGTTTTAGCTGAAGGATTATAGTCAAACATTCAAACCGGATGTTTTCTTGCATATGACTTTGCAATATTGATAGTAACGCAACATAGCAATTTTGATTGGTAGATTCAATCAGCAACTGCCAAACGCTTTATCACGATTCCTTGATGGGTTGCTTAAAATATTGGTTATACTTGAAGGTAAGGCTTTAACTTTAGGTATAGAATTTCGCATTATCCAAAGTTTTGGATTTAAAATGATTTTTTAGGGCAAGCCGTTGAGGAATCGTGATAAAGTGTTTGCAGGTTGCTGATTGAATTGATCAATTAAAATTGCAGTGTTGTGTATCAATATTGCAAAGTTCACGCAAGAGGACATCTGGTTTGACTATAATATGATGTTTTTCCCCCCTTTTTAATCTCTCTCTTTTCTATTTGTTCAATTATTTGAAAAAGATGTTTTAAAAGTATAGTTAATTTAAGTACTGTAAATTAATTGTAAGTTAGAGTGCTTCAATTAAGTGCAGTATACACAGTGTCAGTAAATGTTTTATTTCTTCCAAGCTTGAAGCCCGGATTAAGCGCATGGAAAGAAGAATGGCAGTCAGGGGACATAGTGGTGATTATAATGAGGAAAACAAACCTATCTTATCAACGCCTGGCTCAACTAAAGCTAAAAATCTTTTACAAAAACGGTTTGAAAAAAAAATTGTTTAATTTATAATACATTGTATTGTATCAGTAGTTAGGGTTACTGTTTTTAAATTCAGATAATTATCCCTGTACAATTATTTATTTTAGGCATTTTCTACTCACTACAAACCTTATCCAAATAAGTCAAGTTATATGATTATTAAATTTAGGCTTTTCTATGAGTTTCCATTTCTACACCCAATGTTGGAAAATTCTTTGTTCAAATTAGGCAAGAAATCTGAGCTGAGATTGGCTCAACAAATTGCAGCCTTTGAAAACAGTAAAAAATTGTATGGTTATCTAGCCTTTGTCAACCCCCGCTTCCTCAAAATGGAATGCCTGCTATGCAGGCTTATACTGTAATTATAGGTATTGTGTGGCAAGTTTTGAGGTTTTGTGCAATATAATGATTTTGATTTTTAATATCTCAGGAAACCGTCCATCACTGAGTTAATCAGACGAAAGAGTATTCCTGCTGCTGCACCTGTGTTGATGTCATCTAAGATAGCTCAAGATGTCAGTCTTGATACTTGCTTAAGAACTGAAACTCTTTATCTTGACAATGAAAACAACATGCGGAAAGGAAATGTTGAGAAAGTTCAAGAAAATACTGAACAGCCAACAACGTCCAGTTATGTACCAAGTAGGTTCATTCGTTTAATTACTCCCTATTTGTGCATATTTAAAGGAATTAATTTGGCTTATATGTGTGATTATACAGTATCTTTTTCAGTTGCTATTTAAGAAATAGAAAACATTTTCCGTGTTTCCATAGAGTTATAGAAACACGAGTGGAAGTTTGGGAGAACAAGAAATTGCCACGCCATTTCGAGTTCTTCCAAACTTCCACAAGTGTTTCTATAACTGTATGGGAACACGGAAAAAAATGTTTTCTATTTCCTTTATAAAATAACCTGTCGAAAATAGGTATAGAACGTAAAAATAATCACTGCATCAAAGCGTAAATTCTCCTTACTCTTCATAATAGCGTATCCTACACCGTAATGATAGCGTATCCTACACCGTAATGATGGCGTATTGAATGGCGTGGACCTTGCCGTTTTTCCATAAAGTTATAGAAACACGGCTTTCAACCAATCGCCGCGTTTGTTTTCAAAATGTTATTTTATAAAAAATTTTATGGTTTTTTTTTTACTTGTTTTTTCTTCACCCTTGTTCCGACTTGTTTTACATTTCCTTCATTTAAAAATTGTGTATTCTTTTTTGGCAAGAGTTTGTTGTATAGTTTTGTAATAAGGTCGCACATTGTACATTTGGTTTTCTTTATTTCTTAAAGGTGAGGTTAATACGGGCAACATTTTTCTTCAACTTGCAACGCAATTTTGTTGCATTGAAAAGCGTTGTTGCAGTATTACCACCCACCTTAAACATTATTATGATTTTGTTGTAAGTTGAAAAAATTTGTTGAAAAAAGTAGATTCCAGTTCTACTTGCTGCGACATGCTTATTCAACTTGCAACAAAATCATTGTTGCGTGACAATGTTTAAAGTGTCACTATGATGAGAAAATCATCAATCTTTTTTTTTATCTTATCATAAAGTACATTTAAAATGAGGGTGAACGGCGTTTGTGGTTTGTCAATATCTCACTCGTTCAGGAGATATTCACGTTTTGGCAATATGCAAATTTATGGCTGATGACGTCATTTTCTCCAAACGAGCGAAATGAAAATCGTAAAATAAGGAATATCTCTGGAAATAAACAATAGAATGTGCTTAAACTTTGTATGCTTATAGTATCTAATAAAATACACTTCTCTGTGGAACATCTGTGATTGCCATCATGGTAAGCGCATGCTCTCAGGTTACTCTAAACCTTAAAAGGGGAATTATCATTCTTGCTTCATTGTTTAAAAATAGAAAGATTTAAACGTTTGAATTACAATGCCTACATAAGCCCCAATCGTCACATTTATTCGCTGGAGTAAACGCTACTTGATTGCTGATAAATAAGAAAATTTAATTTTATCATTGGAGGGGGCCAGGAACCAGCAGTTTCCACGAAAACAAACTAAAGTTCCACAGTGAAACGTATTTTATTTAATACTATAAGCATGCAAAATTTGAGCACTTTCTAGTGTTTACTTCTAGAGATATTCCTAATTTTACGATTTTCATTTCGGTCGTTTGGAGAAAATGACGTCATCAGCCATATAATTTGCATATTTCAAAAATGTGAATATCTCTTGAACGAGATGAGTTATTTACAAACCACAAACGCCGTTCCTCCTCATTTTAAATGTACTTTATGATTAGATCAAAAAAAGACTGACGATTTTTCATCTTAGTGACACTTTAAGGTGGGTGGTAATACGTGCAACAACGCTATTCAACATGCAACGCAACAACGTTGCAGCAATTTGTTGCTCGTATTACTTCACCTTAACTTCTTAACCTATTTTTGATGAGGAAAACAAGCTTTTAGTTCAATAGATTAAACAAAACTTGCGGTGTTTAAATTCCAGAGTAAGAGACTTTTGTTGTAAATTTTTAGCTGATTTTTGTGTGTAGTATTAATAAAAAACTACAAATTCAGCTGATGTCAAGTCAATCCCGGTTGTCTTGGAATTCTCATCCGTAAGCCTTTAAACATGCCAATTTCGGCTTTTCGCCAAAAATTTCCGTCGTTCATTTTTAAGCACGGGGGCTTGGGACTCAGGAACCTAAGCCGACTGTCTTCTTAGTTGGAACTCTCGTGCGTACTGGAAAACGGGTATGAGCTCGACATTTCGTTTTTCAGTCAAATATATGTGTTTTTGTGAATCAATAAGCCGAAACGTAGTTGTTTTGGATTGACTCGTTTCTGAGTCCCAGGCCCCCAAGGTGTTAAAATGAACGACGGAAATTTTTGAGAATTGGCATGTTCAGAAGCCAATATGTCAGGAACTATCTGAGTAAAGCAAAAACGGCAAAATAAGTTATTAACTGATTTTTTCTTCTCTATTTAAATACGTTAAAACCCCACAAGTGATATACGCACTTTAAATGTTCAACGTTTTCAGTTTTCTGGTGAAACTAGTGCAACTTTCAAACGTAAACATGAAAAAAATTGCAAGCCTATTAACGGAGACGTGCCTCCAAGTACATTTCGAACCTTCCTTCCTTAATATCTGTTTCATACCAAAAAAGACTAAAACCAAAATTGACTTTTAACACTTATATCTGAACTTCGTTTTCTTCCCATTTCCCAAGTATTTTTAATACGTATTTAACTATTACTTTGCTAAGTTGCGTCTTAATTAAGACGCGTCCTATTTAAGTCGCGAACACACCGCGACTTATTTTGGACTAGCTTTCACCCAGTTCTTATTTTAGTCGCGACTTACTTTGGCCCCGAACAAATTGTCCATTTATACGGACCTATACGAGTGTGTTCGCGACTTAAAGTGCCACTAACCCCAAAAAATTTTTCTCGCAAATCTAAGAGCCCTTATTGAGTGGATTAGACCAGTTAATAAATGATTGGTATGGGACGTTTCGTTGATCTTCTGTAGACGACCAAAGTTGCATCTGCATGTCACATGGCGGAGTAGGAAAGGGAATGGGTATATTCCTGGTGTTACGTCAGACAAGTCAAACAAGGAACTCCTTTGAGTTCTGTCTGGTGAATACATAGAATTTTTTGGGTTGAAAATTCATTTCCCCAACTAACTCAATGTAAAAATTCTATGCATTCAGCAGAAAGAGCTCAAATGAGTTACTTGTTTGGCTTGTCTGACGTCACACCAGGAATATATCCATTCCCTTTCCTTCTCCGCCATGGGACATGCATATGCCAATTTTTGCAACTTTGGTGGTCTACAGAAGACCAAAGAAATGTCCAATACCAATAATCTATTCACTGGACTAATCCACTCAATAAGGGCTTTTAGATTTGCGAAAAAAAATTTGGGGGGTTAGTGGCACTTTAAATAGCTCCTGCTCTATCTCTAATTTCTAGCTCCTAAGTTTCGCATAATAGAAAACTTTACATCTCCAATTAAAACCTCTGGTACAACTACAAGATCCAGTGTAGGAACAGTGGTAACTGAAATATCTGAGGTATGCGATTACTTTATAATTGTTTTGTCATATATACAACTTTTTTTAAGAGATAGTTTATACAATTATACTGGATTAATTGACGGTACCGAAAAAGATGGCGGCGGTACATTTAACCACAATGCTTTGCGACCTCAAATCAGCTCAAATAGCAACTAAACATTGTTTATCATGCTAAGATGGATTAAGTAATCAAGAACTTCTTTCCTACTTCTTTCCGATCGTTGTAAAACCATATCTTCCTATGATTCTGCAAGAAACAATATTTACTGTACACAAAGGATTGTGGTTTTAAAAATGTACAAGGCGCCATCTTTTTTGGTACGGTCAATTATTGTGGGACAACGAACTCAGAATAATGATATTAGTGACGAACCATACTGGGTGAGTAGAGAACTCTGCGCGACTGCGGCTGGGATTCGAACCCGCAAACTTCGGTTACTATAGCTTTTTAACATAATTTTAAAACTATATACCCAAATACGTGCATATCTTTGCGAATAAATCATTATTATTATAATTAATTTGTTCCCTGCGTCTTTTTTCAAGAATCTCGATGATGAAACTTTTAGTAAACGACATCAGCGATACGAAACAGACGAGAAAAAACGAAAGAGGTTGGTACTCTCGTGTGCGCGTTATATGTAACGTGCGTGCATTTACGCATGTGCACGCGCGCGTAAAATAAGTGCGTGTGTTGTCGTGGGTTCTTTTGCATGCATTAATGTTTCATGTGTTGATTTCTCATGGTTGTGTTCCGTTTCGTTCCGTTCCGTTCTGTTACGTTGTGTTGTGTTGTGTTGTGTTGTGTTGTGTTGTGTTGTGTTGTGTTGTGTTGTGTTGTGTTGTGTTGTGTTGTGTTGTGTTGTGCTGTGCTGTGCTGTGCTGTGCTGTGCTGTGCTGTGCTGTGCTGTGCTGTGCTGTGCTGTGCTGTGCTGTGCTGTGCTGTGCTGTGTTGTGTTGTGTTGTGTTGTGTTGTGTTGTGTTGTGTTGTGACACTGTACTGCAGTGTTTTTCGTTATGTCTGTTTACTCTGGTACGATATTGATATTTTTCTTAATACAGATGGGATATTCAACGTTATCGAGCATTAAAACAACGCGAAGAGCTACAGGAAAAATACAAGCAAAGAGAGGACGCAAGACTTAAAGGAAGAAAAGTGTCTGAACAACAAGAAAAAACTATTGACGATTCTTTTATACCGAATTGTTTCCAAAGTAAGTTGTCACAAGTTAATGATATTTTCTGAAAGAACTCTTTTTCAGCAACGAGTGATGGTACAGAAATGTACACTAATCCAAGGAAACCGCAACAGGCTTGCCGCATAGAAAACACCACTTCCTCACTTTTGCAAAGCTTTGTTTTTATCACATTTTATGTAGTGTGTGCAGCATTCACTTAACGGATTAGTTTGGTATTTGGTCCTTTATTTGTGGGCTCGTGGCCGGGTTACATGAAAGAACTTGTGGGCAAGGTATTATGGTCGTACCTTGCCCAGCACTTTTGTACAGCATAATAGTGTTGACTGGTCAGAGGTCAATTGAAGTACTGTATGTCTGACGGTATACAATTAACAATGAAATATTCTTGCATTCATGTACTGGAAATTTATTTTGTCTAGTTCACACTGTGGAGGTATCCGACACCGTTCCCGTGACGGCATTTGGTGCACCTGTGCAATCGTTTCAATCAAGGTAGCGTAACATGTACATGTATTATAGGCGTTGTGTTTCCTATAGACCGTGTCCATTATATATATATATATATATATATATATATATATATATATATATATACTTGTCTGTGCTTTGACGCCCGAAGGACGTTTCTGTGCTTGACTCTCTTTTGGAAAGGACTTAGCTGCATTCTCTTCTTTGGGTAGCACGTGCGCGAGAATAAATTACTTCTGAGCCTGGGACCAGATGGGGCTTGGAAGTTTGCCATCTATGTCAAAATCTATGGAGTTAAACCTATATATTATTACAATATTAGTGAAATAAAAGTAGCGTGCTGCGTAGGCAGTGTTGAAACAACAATTGAAGTATAGTAATTTCGGTAGTATATCAAACCTTACTATATTACAATATTAATTGGATAAGTCAAAGATGTAACTGACGTGACCCAGTAATTCCAGTATATTAATGTTGGATTGGGTGGAGTTGTGCCATTTTCACGAACTGTTTATGGAATTTTCTTTTAGTCTTCTTTTAATGTTACCTTCTTTATTCTAGAGAGTTCGACTTGCCTTGGTTTAGCTTGGATAAACGCGAATTGCAAGAACGAGAAAAGTTAAAATCTAAAAGTCGTGGACGACGGAAATCTGGTCGCCCAAAGTGTAAGTTTGACATGGCGCGTAGCGAATTCAACTAAAATATTGGCTTAGGTGGTCTTCTGGACTTCGATTGGCTCCGAAAGTATCTAATGCTATTTTGGGGCTTACGTGAATGCACGGATAGTAAAAAAGGCTGCATAGGAAACTCGACGATGTGAGCATGACAAAGGTTGAAATTGTCAAGTTTAAAAAGCCCCTACTATATTAAAATTTAGCTAGAATACAGCTTAAAATGATAATCGAACTGTCTGTTAATACAACATGGCCACATTAAGATAGGATGTCCGTCTATTATTACTCACTTTAAAAGAAAACATCAAGGTTTACTCTAGGTAAAATATGCATCACAAATTTCCAGCAAAACAAAGTACTTTTTTGCGATGCCTGTTTCTTCGAAACAACACAGAAAACATCAAAACAAAGATCAACAACGTTTACCTCGATCACTGGATTGTGGGTTAAGCAAGTTTGTAAGGCAATAAAATCATTTGAAATGTCAGCATATATATATAGTCATCTGAATGTGAGAATGTAAAGGATTTGAAGGAACGTTTACTTAAAAATCTAAGTAAAACATGTATATACTCACGCCATTCGTGACTAGGTTTCAACCATTTTGCAAACTGAGTGAAATACGATTTAACCAATCAAAGTTCTCAAAACGCCCCACCTGATTATTAGTTTCCTACCAGTCTTTTTACAATGCACAGTGGCACGAACACCGCTGCTAAACGTTTGCGCATGCGCGAATTCGCCAGAATAAACATTGCAAGAGAAGTGGGAACTAGCCGTGGCGACAACAACCAGACAGTGAAGACTACGTAAGACTCGACTATTCATTTGTGTTTTTAAAAAAAGGGTAAAGAAAATTACGAAGGGTAAATTCAGAATGTGTTACAATATTGAAAAGGAAGCCATGCACAAATTACCTACCTTATGCTTATAATTATGCTTATAATTTTAACTTTTGTGTCGGACTCTTGGACAAGTCCAAATATTTCAGAGTTTTCCCGCTCTTTTTCTGAGGACGAGCCTGGGACGAGCTCGGACGTTGCGCATGCGCAAAACGTTGGCAGCGTGGCATGAGCTGTTAGCGCGCTGCCTCTCACCACTGAAGTTAAGCCCGGTCACACGGGGTTAGTATTTGGATGGGCGAATGAATGAATGAATGAATGAATGAATGAATGAATGAATGAATGAATGAATGAATGAATGAATGAATGAATAACTTTATTTAAGTGTCAATGTATTTAGCTATGAGCAACCTTAGCTTCATGAGTAGAGTTGTTGGTTCTCTCACAGGGAGCCCATCTTGGCAGAGCGTGGGCACCCTGTGGCACACTCGATCGTGGTGTGTTTAGGAAAATAATAAAGGGATGAAACACGAATTCTTCCTTGTTTTGAACATCGTTTTAAGCGCCTACAGGTATTAAAATTGTAAGACAATTGAGCGAAGTAGTTGTGATAATGATTCATTTATCAAAATATAATCAAAATGAGGCAAAATCTCAACTTTTAGCCGTGATTTTGCAGCTAAATTACATATCGTATTTTCGAGAGATGTGTTCCGCAAGTAGCTAGGACACTACATCATCGTTGACACTTCGGATAGCTACGAAATCCTACGATAAGCTTTTCGGATAAAGCGGGAAGTCTCAGGATTATTGTTTTATTGCACATTCATCTGACTCTGAGTTTCAGTAGGTTTCAGTATTCCAACGGTGGCTCCCGACGATACGAGATGTCCTGGCTACTTGCGGAACACATTCCACGTTGAACGTTTGGTGTTTCATCCCTTATATTTTTTCCTCTCCTCCCCCCCCCCTTTCCCCCCATTTTTTCCTTTTTTCCCCCCTTTTTCCCCGCTTCCGGTAACCGTTTTTCGTTTTTTAAAATCCCCTGCCACAGTCCCCCGCGCGTCTTTCGAGTCTGCCACAGGTGCCCACGCGCTGCCAAGATGGGCTCCCTGTGGTTCTCTCGGGTGCCTCGAGGGTTTTTCTCCGCGTTCTCCGGTTTCCCTCCTCAGTTAAACCAACAGTGTCCCCAATTAGTTCTGTGAGCTAAATACATGTGACACTTCAATAAAGTTTACATACATACATACGTAGTAATTAGTAAAGTATCTTTTAGCACATTTGCAGTAGATACAAAACCAAGGCGAATTTCCATGTCACATATTGTTTATACACTTTAAAAATGTCTCTGTTTTTCTCTATAAAAGCTGTATGTGTTACAAAAAATGTTTATATGTTTTTTTTGTTTTTTTCCCTAGCTTAGCGAAATACTGTTCATGGTACACAGTGAATATTTTAAGCTTTTAATGACCGCGTCTCAGCTAAGTAAGAATTGCCACCGTTCTTATGCTGAAGGACAGAGCTGTGTCGACGAGAAGATGCGTAACACGATTTTTTATCATGGTCTACGATTCTCTAACCGGGGTTCCATCAAAGTCCTGAGTATGAGGGTGATTGTATTTTGGTGTTGTGCCATTTTATTCCAATCTCTCATGCATGTGCTACTCCCTGACTCTAGAGTTCTGGCTAAACCCCAAGAGAACTTACTACGGGTGCTACTATAGTAACTAGGGATGTGCGATTATTCAATTGATATTGCTATCGTTCAAAGATATCACGAAAAATCGATTCATTATCCACTACTCTGGTCAACAACGTTTATATATATATATATATATATATATATATATATATATATATATATATATATATATATATTGTACACCACTACAGTACTGTACACTATACACTACACTACACTACACCACACTACACTACACTACACCACACCACACCACAATACACTGCACTGCACTGCACTACACTACACTACACTACACTACACTACACTACACTACACTACACTACACTACACTACACTACACTACACTACACTACACTACACTACACTACACTACACTACGTCACTATTGACACTAGTGCTGTGCCCGTCGTCCATTGTTGCTTGATTGCGGGCGAAAGCGCCAAAGCGGTCGCTCCCAATAGTATTTTGACGTCATTGAGTAATAGAAACAAATCATAACAAAAGAGGAAACTGTTTCAATCACTTAATGACTTCGAAATACTATTGGGAGCGACCGCTTTGGCGCTTTCGCCCGCAATCAAGCAACAATGGCGGCTCACAGTATATGGAAACTACGGCAAACAAAGTCAAATTTCTCCCAAACTAAAAATATTTGTAGGAAACTAATAGCCATTCGGAGGTATGGTCACATAAGTCTTTCATTTGGACAAGACTTGTTTTGGGCCTGGAGTATCCCTTTAAAAGCACCTGCTCTACACTGACGAGCTTTAGCTTGAAACGTTCATTATTTCTTTCATAAAATCTCGTCAGTTCACCACCTTTTAAAGGTAATCAACAGTGCGAACTGCGCATGGTCACGAGTTTGTTGGTTTATTAATGTTTTCACAAAAGCCAATACGAAGTACCGTGACTGGTGTCTTTTTGTTCTCCATTCTTTACAAACGAACACGAAACCACATCATTTTTGCTGACAATAAAATTACCCTGGGATTTTCTATACTTCGTAAACCATACTTTTTTTATAAGCCAATAATTAACCAGATAGTGTTAATCGCACATCCCTGGTGTTTCATAAATGCTCTATCATTTATCGTCAGGGTTTCCACCAAAGGGAGGATAGGGAGTTTTGCTCCCCCAAACTGGCTTCAATGATAGTTCATCTCTGCTTTATTGCTATTTAGATTGAATTTTACATTATAGCAGTTTCATGTGATTCGCGTAGTTGTTTTTGACATAAAGGAGTGGTTACCAAATCACGCGTTTCAACGTTATTTAGTATATATTATCTGATTGAAGAGCCTATTCCCATTCAAATCTCACTAATATTGGTTTAAAACGGCCTCGATCTTCTTTCGGACACCGGTGTCGATGATTTTGCTAATCACTACTTTGTCAAAAACAACTATCGGCGCCAAGAACTTTTACATCTGGTGGTCGCGAATCACATGAAACTGCTGTAAAATGTCTTTTCGTGCACTAAACATAAAATGAACAGTTGTGGCATTCTGCCTTTAAAAATAAGTTATATAAATCAATCTTTATGTACAAATATATTTATAATTTATATAAGACAATATATGCACACGAAACCAGGATTTTCCCGGGGCTCTACCCCCTGCCCAGATCCCATCCTGAAAATCCTGGCGGAAACGCTGTTCACAGTACACGAGTATACCATGTTGAAAAAAACTTGAGAACTTATATAGCGAGAAAAGTCGTCAAAACTCGAAACTTCATGTTGATCAAACCTGCTTCTTTTAGACTTTGTTTTTATCACTTGCAATATGAGTTTTAGTTCAGTTGGGAAAAATCCACTGATCTGGAAAATAGGACTGGATCGAGTTTTCTATTGTGTTGGATGAGCTGATTTTGAAGCTGATATTTGCATTGACCAGAGATCATTAGAAACTGCGATTGTGCAAGCAAATCAAACTGAGACACTTGCGAAATGGGTTTCGAGTCTGGCCAATATATTTACTTTGCTAACCATAAATGCACAAAAACCGGAACTTAATTTGACGCTTCAGTTGGCTTTTCTCACCAGATAATTAAGAGCCAACAGCGGCCATATTGGAGTGACCTCATTATAAATTCAATGGATAATATTCTGAAAGGAAAAGCAAAACTGACCGACATCAAATAACTGTCCAACCAATATGTCCCTTCACTAACATTAGAAAATGTCAGAATGCCCTCCAACATGTCTGCAACGCCACAGTAGTTGTTAGGTGGTCACTCCAACATGGCCGCCGTAGGCTTCAATTTCAGTAATAGAAACTCGATCCAGTCCAATTTTTCAGATCAGTGGGAAAATCCCGCGAATCGCTGCAGCCTTCGTATAGTGCTATAACCAAAAATAAAAACAATTTCAAACATAGCTGCAATAAGTGTTTTTAGTTCTCGTAATTATCTGTTGACCTTAGAATGTAATTTGGATTGAATTTTTTCTTCAAGTGGAAGTAGAGCATGTCCAGGCATCCACCGTGATTGGACATCAGATCGTCCATTAATTACTACCGTATTTACTCGTTTAAGCGCCGCCCTCGAGTAAGCGCCGCACTTATTTACAACAATGCTGCGCTTAATCGAAGCACCGTCAGACAGAATTGTTCGAGAAGCCAAACTAAAAAACTACAGTACATCTCAATCTTAAATCAGATTGTAGTTCCAAGTGAGGACTCTTCACTCAAGCCGGTTTTCCACTAGGCGACTTTTTCTTTTGTCTCATGAGCTCTGAGCTGGAACCAATCAGAAATCTATTGAATTCGGACAAAAGAAAGTCGCTTCGCGCGGAAAAAATCGCCTAGTGGAAAACCGGCGTTAGACGTAATTAAGTAAGTCATGAATCGAACACACATGTTCTATTTACACGAGGGCAAAAGTCAGTTATTCATATATAGGACCCGAAGTACACTAGTACTTACGTTGGTTTTCGTCAACATATAAAACAAAGCTCCGTGTATATTGTACTCTTACAAAGCAGGGTTAATATGTCAAACGTACCTTCACAAGAGTGCATATGCCCCAGAGCAGTATGTTTTGTAAAATAAGCATAAAAAAGTAACACACACAAGCTATTACACTGTAGTCGCCACTGAAGCGTGAGAAAAAAATTTTGTTGAAAAATGTGAATGAAAAGTATAATTTAGCTTTCACGGAATTTAATCAGAATATAACGAATGTTTCGACCAAATCGATACCAACAAATAGAAATCAAGAATAAGCGACTTTTATCACTAGATTTTTCTCACGTTTCTGTAGCGGCTACAGAAGGGGGAAAAAACAAGCTAAAAATTAGACTGAAGCCGGCTTTTCCCGCCAGATGACGCCATCCTACGTCATTCATGATTTCCATGCTCTTATAAACGCATTGGGCCTGTCCAATCAGCGCGTGCGTGGAGAACTCTATTTTATAAACTCTTATAGACGGACCCAGACGATCACACCGTGCCTAGAGGACATCTTATGAGTTACAAACTTGGAAATTGGCTTATCACTGACAAAATTGCGTGGACTGAATGAGTGTAGTAAGACCACTGATTATTGTTCCACTGGGCAGAGGTGGAAAAGTATCGGAACTTGGGAACGAGTTCCCAGAAGTTTTTTTGGGTCCAAATTTTTCCAGAAAATTTTTGAGGTTTGATGTTTAACAGAACCAAATTAACTACACAAATTTAAGTGTACATTACTACCCGACAGTCTGATTGATGAAAATATTACTTAATTGCTGGGTTGAAAAATTACAACGTATCCCTTGTTCCATTACTTTTGTCGTTTGCTTTCTCATAACACCAGACTTTATGTCTACACATATCAGACAATAACGACATATTTTGCTTTGAACAATGTATAGTAATTGCGGTGCCCTGAAAGTTGGCTTGCGGGCGCAGCTAACTTTCAAACGCTTTATATTCTGTGTGTGAGTTCGTTCGTTCGTTCGGAATCAATAGTATATTTTTGACGCGACATTTTAAACGCGTTATTTTGAACGCCACAGGGCACCGCTTTTTAGCACTGTGTCTGGTTATAGTGTTGTTCTGTCCATGTTGTATTGCAAATTTTGCAGAAAATTTTGAGTCCTAAACCCTGGTTCCCAGAAAGAAAATAACTTTTTCCACTTCTGCAACACGGTATCAGACGAATTCGGAACCGGTCTCGAATTAGTACGGCTCCGCCTGTTTACACGGAAGACAAATTCGGAACCATTCTCGAATTAGTACGGTTCCGTCTGTTTACACGGCGAAATAGGAGGAATTCGAGACCAGTCCAGATGGTGCTTTCTTCGAGAGTGAATATTAAAAATTAAATTTAGGTAACGTTGATAGTAAATTACAAAACAGTACTGACTTTACAATAGTTTAACGGTAAATAAAAACAAAGAATGCATAAACTTATTCTGTAATTTGACAAATACAGCTGGTTAATGCTGAAAAGCAAACTGTTCAAGAGGAGACTTAACGGACCACCCTGACAAGAACGCTGTAGGGGAATCTAAACAAAAAAATTGTTGCTGTATATATATATACATATATATATACATACATACATATATACATATATATATATATATACATATATACATATATATATATATATATATATATATATATATATATATATATATATATATATATATATATATATATATATATATATATATATATATATATATATATATATATATATACATATATACACACACATATACATGGTAGATTTATGAACATTGTTCTGTTTTAATCTTTAAGTTATTGGTTAATTTCGCTATATAACACGAGACATGTGAACAAACTGCTATATTCTACACTACAGGCACTGTACACCGATGAAAATGAAATAAAATGTTTCGTTTGTAAAAAATTTTCTGTTTGTCTTTTTTTCTTCTTCCTATTAAACAAGAAGTTCGCAGATGCATTGTCGTCTGAACTGATTCACTTTACAGCTCGTCAAGTTCAACTGTGAATGCACCAGTAAATCTTAAAATATTTCGTTGGACCACCACAACCTCCTGTTTGCTCTTGATACACTTCGATAACATCGTCGTCTTCCATTTCCAACTGCAAAACAACAAAACATATCAGACAGAGTTTGGCTGCATTGAGAATTTACTATTCGTTGACTTCACTTGCAACAAAACACATTTTAACCCATATGCTGTCAAAACGAAACACTTATAGGAATCACCCGCAGGTATTTACTTTCTAAAGTACATTATTTAATATCTGTCATGAAAATTCACCCCAGTTGAAAAAATTATTTGGAAGAACACTGTTATTATTTATGTTTTTTGAAAGTTTCTATGCTAGGGTAAGCTTTATACTGCTACTGGCTCGTTTACACAGGCGATTTTTGCCGTGATTTTTCTAACCCTGACGCATGTGATTGAGTGGATGAAGTATACATCCACACAGCTTTGCACAGGGGCCCAATACAATCTGTAACTCAATGCATTTGATCACAAAATTGATTTGATTCAAAATCCCGCGGGATTTTTTCTATTTTTGGGAGTTTTGGGAAATTTTGAGACTTTTTAGAATTTTTTTGAGATTTTTTGTGATTTTCTGAGATTTTTTTGTGATTTTCTGAGATTTTTTGGGTTGTTGCGGATTTTTGAGATTTTTTGATTTTTAAAGGTGTACCGTACAAGATTTTCTGAAGTGATTCACCACCCCTCGAATCCTCGACACCTACTGTACGACCAATACAATAGAACAATACGTAACATACATCTTTTGGCGTCTGATCATCATTTATTCTTTGGCCATCAAACAGAAACCGCAGTGAATTCATTGGCACCCCCTATAAATAAAAACAAATAATTATTATTAGTACTCTCAGCTATATAAGAAATGAAATTTGGCTGAAATTGGGAACTTTGTGCCTTGCTACAGTAAATAAGAACAAATAAAGTGGTGCTGAGTCGATATTGGAAAAAACACTAATGCGTAAAGTTTCATGCAATCAGGGATTTCATTAGAAGCCAACAACGAACAGGCAAATTCTGGTGGCTACAGTACTTTCCAATTTCCAAACCATTGCTTTGCTATCTTTGTTTCTGTTCAATTTCAATAACACAAACCCATTCCTTCACAACAATTGGTTGATGCTTATGTTGCTCAATTTAGAGCATTCTATCTTTTTAGCCAAAAAAAAAACAGGTGAAGAAGTGTGGCTTATAAACAGCTATAAGCTACTTATGGTAGACTTGCTCCAAGTCCGCCTCTTAGCGCTAGTTTTTGCGGGCAAGCGGAAAAGCGGGAGAGCGGAAAAGCGGGAGGAAAGAGGCAGACTTGTTTCGCTAGCAGGTTTTTTAATCTAATTAAATATTCTGGTGGAAAATCGCTGAAATGTACATCGCCCTGTTTTGACGTGTTTCAGGTTGTCATACATGCAATGGGAAGTGGTTCTACCCCTACTAAAAGGTTTTCAAGAGTCTGTTTAACTCCAACTTCCAAAGATAGCACTTGCATAGCAATTTAGCCTGAATATAATTGCTTCCCGAATTACATCACCGGTCGAAAAATTCACCGGTGAGTTTTGGCGCGCTGCAGGTGGGAAAAGTCCTTTTCAACGAGGAACTGAAAGGTCAAAAATGTTTGAAAAGTAGGCTGATGCGGTATATCGATAATTATCGGGTTTTTTCAAATACCGATTACTCAGTATATCAATTTTCAAATATCGATATATCGATAACATCGAAATTTTCAATATTATCGGTAAATTTCGGTATTATTGGTACGGTACTACGGTATTGCATTTTTGTTATTAAAAACGTCGTATCGCTAATTCCAACTATTGACGGGGATGACGACCCGCTACGGTGGTGGAAGTGTCACGTTTGCGACTTCCCCATGCTCAGTCAGCTTGCACGGAAATATCTTGTGATTCCAGCCAGCAGTTCGCCGTCCGAGAGAATGTTCAGCAAAGACGGTCAGGTTATAACTCCACAGCGAGCCAAGTTGAAGCCTGATAAAGCAAACATGTTGGTGTTTCTTGCAGAAAATATGTGATTGCCGAACTTAATATTAATATTTAAAACTTCTAATTTGTAACAAAACTTTAATTTAACGAAATCTAACGTCGAATGTTTAAATATGGCCATTAACAAATAACACGGAGCCAAATCACTGGACTCGTGTAATTGTTAGTATTTTTTATCTTAATTGGATAATGTTATTTCTCTGTAGACTTTGCCGCAACGGAAAAACACGGGTTTTCTGGCTGCGGAACAGGTTGTATTATCCGAATTAAAGCCAGATTTACACCACGAAAAAGGCGAACTTTTTTGTGAAAACCCGCGACATTTTCGTCGATTAGCGGAAAAATACATATTAAGTTTCTATTGCGGTGAAATATCGATATATCGATATTATCGGTATTTTTTTTCCGGTATCGGTATTCGTTTTTTTTTTCAATACCGCATCAGCCTATTGAAAAGGACTTTGAGAAAGTCTATAGATCGTTTTCATCTGACGTCACGGCGGCCATATTGGTGTACCAAAACAATGAAATGGCGGCCATATTGGTGTACGGTATGGGAATTAGCTCTTTCTTATTCAAATATTTCGTATTGTTTCACCACCCCAATGGGGCCACCGATCACGTGAGTGAAAACGATCTATATTTATGGTAACTACTCTTTTGAGATAATTGTATGCAAAATTATAATTATTCATAATACGTTTACTGTATTCCATTCAAATGACAAATCTGATTTTGTTTACCCACCTGTCTGTCACAGTAAGCCTGCTTCAATTTTCTCAGTTGAGTCGTACGTTTAATTTTAAAATGAACCTCTGTGTTATCCTACAGAAAAATATTAACAAAGATTCATAATTATATTAGTCTTCTAGTTAATTGGCTTCCTTTGTAGCAGGCCTCAAGCCTGTTTTATTGGAAATACATGTACATAGCACAAGGAATATGGTAATACTGTACATGTAATACTGTATGTCAGGGCTTCCCACTTTTTTTCTGGAGTCCACCTGCTGATCAGGCTTACTGTTGACCCACCCTCAGAGAAGTCAAAACAGGGCTATTATATTCACTGCACCTCTTTGATCATATTCTCAAATGGTAATTTAACTATTTCAAGTTTTCAACTTGGTAACAAACATTTGGAGAATGGTTACAAATCTTATTATACAATCAATCAATCAATCCTCATAAGAAATGGCAGTAACAAAAATTATGTTTCAATTTTAAAAAATACATGTACATGTATTTCTACATTATTTTTCAAGTACGGACTACAAGGCCAAGTAAAAAAACCCATATGTTTCTCATCCCCACCCACTTCCTTTTTCTTGGCCGCTTCCTTTTTTTTTTTTGCTGGTTTTCCTCTACAAATTTCGCTTCATGTTTTTGAACTTTATTTTTGATAACTTGAAGTATTAATCTGGACAGTACTGCGGGCTCATTCAAAATCCTATCCGCTGACCAAATTCAACACTTCACGAACTCAAATACAAACTCATATTTTTGTTCACATGCTTGTCATGCTTGGCTGCATATTCATACAAACAAATTCATGAATGTTTTTTGTTTTAACCCATATTTAAACGATGGTTTTCGTTTGCTTGAGGATCAGAATGGCAGATAAAGTATTAAAACCATGGTATGCACGTACAATTGTAGACGAAAACCAAAGTGTTAGTGACTTAGTTTTGCTTGTGGCGAATTTGATCAAGGAGAAAGATTGAACTTTGGCTAAGAAAAAAAAATATGCAAGACTGAAAGGCAGCAAAAAATGATAGCTAAGCTGCTGCTTATCTTAAGATTATGTGCAAGTATCCAAAATCAAGACTAGTGCAAGTAAAAACCAGGTCATCAAACAATTGATGTTATTAGCAATTTGAATACGAACTTTACAGGAAAATTGCCAGGAACCCAATGAAAACAAATTGGCAACTTACAGTTCAGAAAGCATAACTGCATGCAATGACAAGCTGCTAGAATCATCAGACTTGCTGCAATATATTTTTGCAAATATTGCTTCAAAAACAAATTCTTCATTCTTTGGGCTCTAGCATGAACTTAGCAAAGTGTTGAGCTTTATTAAAAGTATCTTAATCAGGGTATGAGATTTGAAATTTTCAGCAGTATCCAGTGGGATACTGGTACTTAAATCTGGTATCCCTCCTTGAAAATTAGTATCCCACAATAGGCGAGTTTCAGGGTGTTGCGCGTGCATCATTTTTCAAAAAAACTGGCAAGCTCCACTCAAAGTAAACATACTGTTTAAAATAAACAAAGTGTAGATACAGTTTCTGGATATAAAACATTGTTATTCTGCTGTTGTTGGCTCGCTAGCAAGTCTGTTTGCCATTCCTTACTTTGTGGGGAGCCCGCCAATTTCTTTCCAAAATGATGTGCACGCAACACCCTGAAACTCGTCTATTAGATAGTAGATATCCCAATAAGCAGTATCCAAACAAGGTTAACTTTTATTTAACTGTAAAGTTTGTACCGCGCAACAGACATCTCCATTGTGCAGTTTCAGGCTGACAATTATAAGAAATATATCAATCTCCATTGCATATTTTACAAACTTTCCAGTCTGGCACAACATTATTCACACTACACTAGTGTATGCGGACAGTATGCCTAGCTGTACAATAACACATTGATGAGAGTGTTAATACTTTAGTTTATTTACATCTTGAACATAATTGTAGTGTCCTCAAAAACCATCAAATTCAGGACTATGCTGTGTGACTGTAATAATAATATGAGATCGGAAAAAATACGTGGAATACTGGAATATTTTAATCTTGTTCTCAGGGCCTGCAATCATTTTGTCCATGCAATGGCTCCTTGTTGCTGGTACTAATTCATGTATGCCTATCATTTAATCCTGGCGTGCACTGGGAATGAGATTACAGTTCATCAAATTTCCCACCAACATTTGCAGACAAGACACGAAGAATGACAACAATTAATTGGGATAGATGCTCAACAATTGTTCACTATCCCAATTTTCATGGTATCCCCATGGGATACTGACTTATAATGCCCAGTATCCAAACTTAAAATCTGGTATACCTAGCATATCGGGATACTGCAAATTTCATGCCCTGTTAATAGATAATGGCATATCCCTACTGTTTACTGACCCAGCCTATGCAATTGACAAAATCTATAGAAATCAATATCAATCAATAATAATTAATTGATTGATATTGATAATCGATGGAGTTTTGTGACTATAGATTGATATCAATTATAAATAGCAAATCGATGAACTAATCAAGTTCAACTGGTATCTGTAAAACTAAAGTGCAAAAAAAACCCTAAAACAAAAGGATTCAAAAGGATTTGCTAAACCAAGTCTAGAACGTATAGAATTTTTCTGAATAGGATAGCAACACAACAGATTTTCATTCCATTCTTCTCTTTTCTTTTCCCTTACATGTTTTATCACACATTGCAATTTCTATAGCCCCCAATAGATAGCAGCGATTTTTAGTGCATTCAAATAAAATGTTGCAACTTTCATAGTGTGTAACAGAAAGCCCAGGGAAGACCATCAATTATATGGTGGCGCACTACTACAAGTTATGCACTTATATTTCATAATTTGTTTGCAACACAATCAGTAATGATCTCTTCTTGTGTCCATATTTACTCGAAATGATAGCCCAGGGTGCTTAAAATATTGGAAAACCTGGTTGCCCTTCAGGCAGTTACCACTATAAATCTAATTGCCCGGGGAAAAAATTAGTTGCCCTAAATAATAATTAAATTTAGCAGATTTGGATTTGGCATTTTTGGAGCACTAGGTTTATCCAGAAATTTCAAATATCTTATGACCATTCATGGTCTTTGCCTTGTGAGATGTGCAAGTGCTTGAAAGGTTTAAAATATATATAAAAATATCTAGTTTAAAAAAGCTATGAGAATCAATAGCAATCAATAGTCATCAATTGGCAAACAGTACTATCGAATGGTCATTGATTTGCAAATACCAATCAACATCAACTAGATAATTGCTATCAATTGATTTTGATTTATCGATTGACTGTCTTTCTGTTTTTCATTGATTGCATAGGCCGAGTTATTGGTGGTGTGCATCTTATATCATTGTCCCCATGTTGGATGAATTTGACAAAAAAATTTCATTATCTGCAATTATAATATCATCCAACATGGCGAAAATATCTTTGTCCTTCAAATCGCAAGGGATTGGTTGCACACCACCTATTGATCGACTGTAAAAATAGAAATGATACTTTATCCTTAGTATATCCAATTGACTACTTTTAATTTATATCATCATGTAGGCATATTAACCCTTTATAGCCCATTGGCCATCTTTAGTATTTTACTCTGGCTAACGCCAGACGATTTTACTTGTCAACTGGAAACCTCCTGGGCTATAAAGGGTTAAATATACATGGCTTTGGTCAAAATATTGGTATTTCATTGCTAAAATTTATTTCCCTGTTCAGGTATCTGTCACACACAGTTTTCACACCTTTTATACAATTTTTATCCTTTATTAACTCTTTTATATATCAGATTTGCTGGCCGGTTTTATAGATGTAAGCAAAGTCAATCTGATTCAATCAATGTCGTTCACTTGTGACGACTGTTCAAAACATTTTTTTTTATTTGAAGTCTTGATCACACTATCTAAGCAGAATTATGTTGACCACAGGTAGTGTGACGGAATCAAAACGATAGGATTAACACGGAGGATTGAAAATGCAATTTACAAATAAACTTTACAAAATAAAAGAGTTTTGAAGAATTAAGGCGCGAAATTAGGCACGTGGAGTAGATACGAGATGACATATATATTTCTATTATTCAAAACAGAATTACAAGAAAATTTGGGACAGGATATACCAAATTTCCCAAAAGAGTTATATAACGGAGATAACACTCTTTTATAGCCCATAAAACATCTGAATAAAAAGAATGTTTCATAGTCAACTAACCTGACCCATTACTTTCAGGTTGATGTGTTCCGATTCAGGTTTGACTTCCTAAAAGAAATGGAAGGAAATCAAAATTCAGCATTTCATCCCAGAAGGACGGAAGTAGAAAGACAAACCATTGAGTGGTTTTTGCCTAATCTGAAGCATTGCTCCTTTTACCTTGTTATCTTCCGACATTTCTTTTCTTTCTCCACCGATCAATCGTTTTGATGAACTCTTTCAACCAAAGCGTTACAGATGGACATTACATTCGACGCTGGGGGATTATGGGGCATTTTCGTTCCCAGTACTATCGCTCGGTAATTAATATGCCCTCAGGCGCAGCGCTGAGGCCTCTTGAAGGTTTTGCAGGCAATTACTACTCAAATCAGTAGAGCGAGACATGAACGATTTTTTTATCGCTTCCCAAGTGTCAGTTTTATTAACCGCGGATCAATTTCAAAGCAATCACGAGGTGTATTCTCATGTACCACGTGATAAACATCCAATTGTTAACCATTGTTAACTCGTAAACAAGCTATCACGTGGTACATAAGAATACACCTCGTGATTACTTTGAAATTGATCTGCGGTTAACGAAACTGTTGCTTCGGAAGCGATGAAAACATCGTCTGTGTCTCGCTCTACTGATTTGAGTAATATGCAGCGCGCGTATGCATCCGATTTTAACATTATAATACCTGTAGTTTCCGCCAGGCGCGTCAATCCTGGGGGGGGGGGGGGGGGGACACATTCCCCCACTTTTTGGACAGGGGGATGCCTATATAATTATCCCCCCCCCCCTCCCCACTTTTCGCTTCGAAAAATTGAAATTAAAATGCCTAAATAATAATCTTTGATTCTTTTCCAGTATTTCTAAAGAGAAATACTTAATTTTAAAGAGAAATACGTTAATATAAACGTAAATACGAGAAATACGTAAAGATGATATTAACGCAACACTTAGCCATGTGGTCTTAGCGCAAATATACCGAACTCCGAAGTACACGACATTTTCAGTTCACACGCCCACGCAACGAACTGTCAAAAGTCAAAATTCATGATGCGATACACTGCTAAAATTGTGATTTAAGACCTTTATATTTTGCTCAATAGTGCCCTCAAAATGCGGGGAATGCCGTTTCAGAGACCCAAAACTCAAAAATTTTCGGGGGGGCATGCACCTGGACCCCCCTAGAATACTCGGGCTTCGCTCTCGTCCCCCCCCCCCCCCCCCACACACACACACACACACACTTCCAGCAAGCGATTGTCGCCCTTGGTTTCCGCGAAACAAGTTTAAGAGGAGAATTTTTTCTATATGTTGCATAATATGTGCTCAAAACTGATTTATCTGATGTCTACATCCTTATATAATTATAGATTTATTTTTTATTTTTTGATGTTTCTCAACCCCGGCAACCTCCACATGTATTTAAAAAGATCGTTGACTGAGTGCGCTCACAATAATGCTAAACTAAAGAAATTTTGGGTGGTACGCCATAAAGGGAAATGTTGTTTGAGCAAATTTTGCATTAATTCCTGTCAATATGTCAGATTCAACATTTTGTAAACGTAGCATACTTACCTTCATAATTTTTATTTTTTATCGTTTGATATGTTTCACAACCCCCAAATGTTTATAAAAGTGTTTTTTTTATTCTATAAGCTATATAATAATGCTAAAATAAGAAGGTTTAAGTGGTACGCTATAAAGTTCTAGAGTTTTTAGCGCTTTTGACCGACATAGGCGTAGAGTATGGCCGGAGAAATCTCAATGAGGGGGCTGAGTACAGCCTCATTCCTGTCAGCCAAAAGCACCCATATACAGTGATAAGTCAACCCAGTAAACACAACATCGAAAAATTGTTGAAATGTGTTGTATTTTAACTAGTTTTTATGACATTTCATGACCTTCAGTGTTCTTAAAAATCACCCCTCAGAATGCAGGAAATGGCATTTCCAAGACTCTAAATTTCAAAAATTTCCGGGGGGCCATGCCCCCGGACCCCCCTAGAAGAGTCCCTTTTTGTAAACGCCCCCCACGGAAAAATTCTTAGAAAGGCCCTGTTCAGCATTTCAGCCCCCCTAAACAAAAACAAAACTCTACATCTATGATACGTGATATAGAAAAAATTATTCTCTTAAAAAATAAACTCAAACAACTCGCTTGCGCGACGCGTCAGGCGTCAGGCCCAATTGCAGGCCAGATATGCAGGCTAAATATGCCTGCGAGCGCCAGCGCTTTGTGCTGTTTGGGTGGTCGAAGCAGTTGTTTGATTTTATCTTTTAAACTTCTTTACAAACTATTATAATGTTAAAAGGAGACATGAAACTCAAAGCATGACAGATGTGATGTAGGATGGCTTTGTTTCAAGATTATCAACATCGGCCACGGCAATTAACAGAGAACGAACTCACAAAACTGGAGAGTGATTCGTCTCTGATATCAGATTTTAAGAAAAACAAGTTGGAGAAAGAGGCTCAACGTAACTGGGACTTGTTTTATAAGCGAAATTCTACTAATTTCTTTAAAGATAGACATTGGACGTTGAGGGAGTTTCAGGAACTCTGCTCTGATCAAGGTAACCAATGTGCAACATATACTCGCTCAGCAAATTATTGGATTATTATCCGGCTCTATGACATTGCCTGCTCCCTCCCAAAATGCTGAAAGTGGTCATGAGAGAACGTCACTAATCTCACTTTCATGTTGAAATGGGGTCAAGAATTAGCCTGCAAACCCAGATGTATTTCCCCACCCTCGTAAGGAAGGCAGTGGGGTGGGGAAATATGTCTGGTTTGCATGCATGCAGGCTAGGTCAAGATCTGACAGCTAACAAATTCATTGGCTCAGAGTGATAAAAAACAGTGTCTTTGACCAGAGGTTCTCACCGCTTTCAGCATTTTGGGGGGTGGGGGTGAGGGGGTCAAGGGTGGGGGATGCGGTGTTCATTGTGTTGCAAACAGACCTCATTTTGGCAGTAGTGGTTCAGTAACAAACAAATACGGTATAGCTAGGGTGAGGTGGTTTTTATAAAAAACTGAAAACCACCCAAAAAACCCCCAAAAAACCGAGTGAACTGATATTTTTAAAACGTGTTCAAAACCATTGTTAAAAAAAACATGCATGATGCTACTCACGCAAGATTTCAGTTTCAAAAACAATTGTATTGATTATAACATCCTAACTACGAATTACAAAGAAACATGCAGTATATAAGATAAATTTTACATTCAGGAGAATCGTCCGGTTTTTCGGCTTTATTGAAGAAATGCCAAACAGCACTTTGGCTCATTTTGGCAGAGAAATGTTACCAGTAACCAACAGTTTCAGACAGCGTAACAAAGTATGCCAAGTTTCAACGAATGGTTACTTAAAAAGGCAAAAGCTCACTGAAAGAGCACGAGTCAGAAAATATATGCGATATAACATTGAAAGTGAAAATTGGTTAATTATTCATGTTACCCTCCAACTGTTTATGAGTCACACCAATTTTACTTTAGACCTGTCTTCGCTGATGTCCACCTTTATTTGAGCCAATCAATCTGAATTGAAGCCTTTCCGTAATTTCCATTCTTATACCGGGGATATCATACCTGGCAATAAACATACGGTATTTTGAAGATGCAAATCTCTTCAGTCGTTTTCCCATCAATTCCATGTGTAAACGCAACAAAAACCCATGTAAGTATGGTTCGATTTTATTGAAATACCGATTTTTCTTTCAATTTTTCGATTTTTTCAGTTTTTCGGTTTTCCTCCAAAAGCAACATCGGTTAAATCCAGGGTTCGAGATTTGCAGTATCCTGGTATCCTGATGATACCAGTTTTTAATTTTGGATACCAGATGTCAAAACCTTGGTATCCTGCTTGGATACCAAGAAATTCTTGCTTAAATACCAATATCTACCACTGACAATAACTATAAACTAAATCAGAAAGAACCACAAATTTACACGTATTCCGTTTTCATATATCGGCAATATGATATAACATAAATTTTCAATCACACGGAGTCTGGACATGAGAGTTGACATCCGGGATCGTATCAATCTCGTTCCCAGACCCTTCTCACGTGGGCTGTGCCCGGCACGGCCCGTGTGAGAAGGGTCTGGGAACGAGATTGGGATCGTATTCAAATAATTACACCATTCTCATTCCCAGTAATTTCAGAGCCTAGTTGTTTACATGCAGCTTTACATGCAATATTTGCTGTAGTAAACATGATTACATGAATATTAAAGAGAGCGATGTTAAAATACTTGGTGGTCTGCAACAGCAAATGTCAACGAAGCGTGTGATGTTGATAACCCCGTGGTGGAACTTGAAGCAGCGGAGACTGGAGTCAATGACCAAGTCGTGACCAAATTCAACGACAGCCAGTAAGCAACAAAAAGCTCCAAAAAAACAACAACGCAAGTTCAATCCATCGTGGCAAAAGGCATTCCACGGGTAAAATTGATTAACAATAAAATGTTTTGTGACGTTTGCATGAACAGCAGATACGCTGATAAATTGAGCAGCTTTTTGAGAGGTTGTGATAACTTCCACATCAAATCGCTGCGCAAACTGTAACTGTAAACTATATGTATATATATATATATATATATATATATATATATATATACTGTATATATATTGTATATATATTGTTGATATTAATTATGCACAAATGAGTGTTAAGCCCGAGGGGGGGGGGGGGGGGGGAGGCCAGGCAAAGGTGGGTAATTTGCTAAATGTCTGTATCCCAACCATGTGGCATTTGCTCTTGAATCTCGACCCCGAGGTGGGGGCATTTATATATTGTAAAGAAAAGTTTCAAACGTTCCTAGGCAGAGAGGGGCAATTTGCCTACATTTGATCATAATTCTCTGTCCCAGGGTTGCGCTTTTGAACACTTCATTTTAAAAAATTCAAATCCCCCACCTTTTGCCTGGCCTCTCCCCCCCCCCCCCCCCCTCAGGCTTAACATTGATTCATGCATTAATTGTTCATTATTTTGTTCTTACTCTGTCATCAAATAAAAGAAAAAACTCTTTAAGACTTGTATTTGTATACTGTAATTGTATTGTGAAGTTCTAAGTTCATGACATGTGAAAATTGGAATTTAAGCATGTTTTCCTACTAAAATATTTGGATACCAGATTTTCAGTTTGGATACCAAGTTTAGAAATGTTGGTATCCATAATGGATACCGAGAAAAAATTCTAATCTCAAACCCTGGTTAAATCGGTTTTCAAAAAACATTGGGTTTTTTCAGTTTATTGATTAACTGCTTCACCCTAGGTATAGCAATCTATCATCAGCACGTTTACAAGCATGCCTGCCAGGGTTCCCGTACAGACCTCGCACTCAGACAATCCTACTTTGGTAATATCAGTTGTGTCAACAAACCCATATACATAGCAGGTGGGGTGGGCAGTGGGGCAATTGCCCCCCCCCCCCAAATATTTGAAAAAGGAAAATTTGGGCACTTTCTGCCAAGAATTTTGTGCAATATTGGCATGTATTGCTTTGAAATGTTCAAGAAAAATTCATACATTAAGCTAAGACTGAAAAATATGACTTAAAAATCAATATTTAACCATAAATTTTTTGGGCAAAAATCTCTGCCCCTCCAAATAGAATTGGGCTGCTAGTATGCCTATGAACAAACCACAGGCAAAATGAGATCTGTTTTTGGATATCCACAATGAATGCCATTGCCCATTGTAGTGAGACCCTCAGTCCAATGCTATCTAGACAATTTTACTCTTCAAAGAGGGAACTTCCAAAGGACAAATGATGTACTTTACCATGCTCTTCCTGACTGAATTGTGATATAAATGTACAACAGGTCAAAGGAAGAATTCTCAGTTCTACTGTCATTGTAAAAATCTCATGACTTGTCAACAAGATTTGTTTCCAACAAGGCTAGCTTGTAACAAATCTGTAAACAAGTTGTAGCAATGGCTTTACAGTCAATTGCACCTACACGCGTAAAAATCTCACAAGTTGTTACAGCATTGTTGCCTGAACAATGCTGTAACAACTTGTTATCATATGTGAACAACATTGATAAATGAACAACATTGTTCATCATTGTTTCAACAAGTTGTTACAGCTTGATGAAACAACAACCGTTGTTCACGCATGTTGTAACAACCGAAGAACGTGTTGATACATCAACCATGTTCACCATTGTTGTAACAATGTTGTTCATCATTGTTATTTCATCATGTCATAACAACATGTTCCATCATGCATGAACAACGTTGTCGAATCAACAAGTTGTTTTTTCGTTGTTCCAACAGGCGTGAACAAGCTGTTCCTTCAACAACTTGTTACAGCATTGTCACTGTTCGTGAACAAACACGCGAGGAGACTATGGAGCACGGTCACGTGAAGATCACGCGTAATCTCACGTGAGCATAGTTCATTTGAACTTTGCTCCTTGACGGAACAACAGCGGGCATCGTTGAAACGATGTGTTGAAACGGGTTTTCCCACTGGTTTTTCCCTCGTTTTATTTTCCCTTTGCTGCACTGCCATTGGACTGAGGAATAGTCTTCTGTATGAACAAATCACTTGGTAAAACTTTGTCAAGATTAGACTGGCATACACTAAGTTTATCCATCTCAAAGAGGTAAGAATATAAATACATTATATTAAATAACTTCAATGTTATTTTAGCTCGTTGGCATTGCTATAAATGCTATCATTAATTAATACATGTCCCTTCTCTCATTTTGTTTCCAGCTTAAAACCCAAGAGAAAGCAAAGAATTTTAGGTAAGTTTATTTGTTCGCGCTGTTCAATACTGTCAGTAGAAACAGTAAATTTTTATACGATACACAACTGCAAATTTAACTGTCAAAACGAGAAAAGACACTTTATACTTTGGAATATTAATGTTCTTCTGTCAAATATAGTTTATCGTTCCTCGTTATTTTTTTTAGAAAGTACATGTGAACTGGAGTATATTAGCTTATTTACAAAAAGGTAAGATGTGTTAAAAAGCCTCAAAAATGTTTACTAAAAATATGTTTACGTTTTGTTTTCTTCCATCCGCGAAATTAGTCGGAATGCTGATCTCTTGGCTTTGTTGAGGCAAAGGTGAAAGAATTTTTGTTTACACTATTTCAAAGCAGAAAGTTATTAACCTAAACCTTTGTTTTTCTTCTTAAATTTTTTTATGCATAAACTATAGTTGTGGGAGTTAAATAATATCAATGAAAATGGAAATGGAGAAGAACTGAAGGCGCCGCCAGAGAACCGGGGAAAACTGGAGGATACGTGAGACTTTGTATTAAAATTATAACTTCAATAAACGTTTTTAAAAATTCATGGATGTGTTTGCGTGATATCTTCGTCTTCAATAATAGTGATATTAATATTTTTTGTGATTTTATAAGAGAATTAATAAGCGAGACAACCGGGGGGTGCACAAAAAAACGAGAATTTAACGGATAGATATCATATTGTAACATGTTGTTTTAACAACTTGCTCACAAATGTTAATTTATCATGCTGGAACAATGCTGTTGTACCATGCATGTAACATCATGTTGGAACAACTTGTTCACGTCTGTTGGTTCATCAGGCGTGAACAAGCATGTTGGAACATATGGTGAACAACTTGTTGACAACATGTTCACGGCGAGCAGCACAACATTGTTCACGGCTGTCGAGAACAACTTGTTCACGTCTGTCAACAACCGTGAACAAGTTGTGCGTTTTTACGCGTGTACAGTAAGTGGAAACACCGTGCATCAAAACATGTTCTATTTCAACATCAAACATAAATTAAAGTTTTGCTTGGAAACATATTATTATATATTATGTTTCTCTTCAATATGTACATGTTTGTCATAGGCAGTCATGTCTTGCCAATCCCATATGGTGTCAATTTCAAAATGGTTAACTTTTGAACATGTTTTGATGGGCAGTGTTTCCACTTACACGCGTAAAAACGCACAACTTGTTCACGGTTGTTGACAGACGTGAACAAGTTGTTCTCGACAGCCGTGAACAATGTTGTGCTGCTCGCCGTGAACATGTTGTCAACAAGTTGTTCACCATATGTTCCAACATGCTTGTTCACGCCTGATGAACCAACAGACGTGAACAAGTTGTTCCAACATGATGTTACATGCATGATACAACAGCATTGTTCCAGCATGATAAATTAACATTTGTGAACAAGTTGTTAAAACAACATGTTACAATATGATATCTATCCGTTAAATTCTCGTTTTTTTGTGCACCCCCCGGTTGTCTCGCTTATTAATTTTCTTATAAAATCACAAAAAATATTAATATCACTATTATTGAAGACGAAGATATCACGCAAACACATCCATGAATTTTTAAAAAACGTTTATTGAAGTTATAATTTGAATACAAAGTCTCACGTATCCTCCAGTTTTCCCCGCTTCTCTGGCGGCGCTTTCAGTTCTTCTCCATTTCCATTTTCATTGATATTATTTAACTCCCACAACTATAGTTTATACATAAAAAATTTAAGAAGAAAAACAAAGGTTTAGGTTAATAACTTTCTGCTTTGAAATAGTGTAAACAAAAATTCTTTCACCTTTGCCTCAATAAAGCCAAAAGATCAGCATTCCGACTAATTTCGCGGATGGAAGAAAACAAAACGTAAACATATTTTTAGTAAACATTTTTGAGGCTTTTTAACATATCTTACCTTTTTGTAAATAAGCTAATATACTCCAGTTCACATGTACTTTCTAAAAAAAAAAACGAGGAACGATAAACTATATTTGACAGAAGAACATTAATATTCCAAAGTATAAAGTGTCTTTTCTCGTTTTGACAGTTAAATTTGCAGTTGTGTATCGTATAAAAATTTACTGTTTCTACTGACAGTATTGAACAGTGCGAACAAATAAACTTACCTAAAATTCTTTGCTTTCTCTTGGGTTTTAAGCTGGAAACAAAATGAGAGAAGGGACATGTATTAATTAATGATAGCATTTATAGCAATGCCAACGAGCTAAAATAACATTGAAATATTTAATAATGTATTTATATTCTTACCTCTTTGAGATGGATAAACTTAGTGTATGCCAGTCTAATCTTGACAAAGTTTTACCAAGTGATTTGTTCATACAGAAGACTATTCCTCAGTCCAATGGCAGTGCAGCAAAGGGAAAATAAAACGAGGGAAAAACCAGTGGGAAACCCGTTTCAACACATCGTTTCAACGATGCCCGCTGTTGTTCCGTCAAGGAGCAAAGTTCAAATGAACTATGCTCACGTGAGATTACGCGTGATCTTCACGTGACCGTGGTCCATAGTCTCCTCGCGTGTTTGTTCACGAACAGTGACAATGCTGTAACAAGTTGTTGAAGGAACAACTTGTTCACGCCTGTTGGAACAACGAAAAAACAACTTGTTGATTCGACAACGTTGTTCATGCATGATGGAACATGTTGTTATGACATGATGAAATAACAATGATGAACAACATTGTTACAACAATGGTGAACATGGTTGATGTATCAACACGTTCTTCGGTTGTTGCAACATGCGTGAACAACGGTTGTTGTTTCATCAAGCTGTAACAACCTGTTGAAACAATGATGAACAATGTTGTTCATTTATCAATGTTGTTCACATATGATAACAAGTTGTTACAGCATTGTTCAGGGAACAATGCTGTAACAACTTGTGAGATTTTTACGCGTGTAGGTGCAAATGACAGTATTTTATGAAGTTGCTACAAGATTGCTATTGTCAGTCTTGTATATACTGACTTGCATCTTCTTACAAACAATGCCACAGCAAGTTGTTCTGACTAACAACCTCTGACAGGGCCTTTGTTGGTTTAATACAAAACTTATCACAAAAATGAAAATTGCAAACAACTTGCTAATAGCAGGGACTGCGTTGTCTCTACTTGCAAGTGTACTGATACATTCTGATTAATACAAGCTAGATGACAATTTGTAATAATGTGTTGTCTTACATTAGTCTGTGCATGCAGACTATAATGTTAGAGCTTGAGCATTTTGATTTGTGACATTTGTATTAAGGTTGTATTAAAGTCCTGATTGGAACAGTTGCAAAAAATGCAACATCAAGGTGTAGTCGTTATATTCAAGCTGGGATATGAAACCTGTGATTCTGTAGATAACATTGAGTCTGCAGTTAGAGTGTGGCAGATGTTGGGGGGGGGGGGGGTGTTATACTCTAGATTTTGCCCTTTTTGGCATACCACCCCTCCCTTCAAGATTTGCTAGTTGCATGCTTGATGTAGTGTATAGAATTATTTTCCATGAAAAGGTTTGGATACTACAGTTACCCTAGCCCAGCTACATTTTGGCCTAATTTGGGACTGAGCTGGATATGAAGTGTAGTTTCTTTGCGAATGGTTGTGAAAGTTGTTCAATGAAGCTGCAGTACAATCACAATTAATTGAATTTGAATGCTTTTGTGATTTTAATGCACAGAACTTGCTGGGAAGACATTACTTGAGGTTGGTTGTGGAGTGGGCAATACAATATATCCACTGTTAGAAGATGTCCCTTCATTATTCATTCATGCTTGTGACTTTTCAAAAAGAGCTGTTCAGTTTGTCAAGGTGGGTGTTGCAAGGCAGCCAGTGTCCTGATCAGCTAATGCTCATGTTGTTATATTTTCATGGGAGAAATAAAGTATACAGTGGAACTTCTAATTAGTGGACACCGACGGGTCGGGAACGTTCCATACGTCCGTTAATTAGAGGTGTCCACTGGATGGAGGTTGGGGGAATATAGTAATGTGTCGTTTGGGAACTTCACCAAGTGTCTGTTAATTAGAGGTGTCTGCTGGATGGAGGTTGGGGGAATAATAGTAATGTGTCGTTTGGGAACTTCACCAAGTGTCCGTTAATTAGAGGTGTCCACTGGATGGAGGTTGGGGGAATAATAGTAATGTGTCGTTTGGGAACTTCACCAAGTGTCCATTAATTAGAGGTGTCCGCAGGATAGAGTGTCTGCTAATTAGAAGTTCCACTGTAGTCTGGTTTTGAAATAAGAAATTTAAAAAGAAAAAGGATGGAAACCAGTAATTTTTTTTTGCCTTGAATGGCTGCTTTCATGAGGCAATTCAGTAAAATATAATTAGACGTATTAAAATAGAAACGTCAGTATATTTTGTTACTAAAATTAATCTCCGCAGTTTAGCACCTTTTCACTTCGCTCGTGTTGGTATACATGTATTAAACTGACACCCGGGCTTGGGTAGACCCCATGTAAACCCTTTAACTTTACTATTGTGGTAGGTTGATAGCACAAAATAATAGTGACACACTGAAATATTCAAATTAATGTATTACTGTTTTCAGGAAAATCCTTACCACGACGCCTCAAAGATCAATGCCTTTCAATGTGACATCACTCAGGATGATCTCACAAAGCTCATACCTCAAGATTCTGTTGATATTGTGACAGTGATTTTTGTGATGTCAAGTATATCTCCTGAGAAAATGCTTGCAGCTCTAACAAACATTGCTTCTGTAAGTACGAACTTGTCCTTTATTGACAGTTTCAGGCACAGAATGACAAAAATTTTCAGAATGTCAAAAAATGTATGCCAATCGGGGCACTTTAATATACAAAATACTGGCTCCACTGTTTTGTTGTCGTTTCCGTTGTTTTGTCTAAAAGATAGAAGAAAAGAAGGCTTTGCCGTGTACACCTTTAACATGTACAGGTGTTGACATGAGATGTTTTACGTGCATACTTTGTTTTCGACGTCGTTGAAAATAGTGATTGAACAGCTCCAAATGCAATTGCGTACAACATGGGTCACTTGCATTCTTTAACTCATCAGACCAACCACCCGTTGACCGACGGTCTGTCTCTTCCACAGGCTCTTCTTAAAATTTGCATTTGATTTCGCGCGAGCGCATTTTTGACTTCTCATATTTCCGTGCTCCCTCGTGATATTGTAATAGACATGATACATTCGGCTTCATTTGCAAAGGTGATGTTTCTTTTTGACAAATTTGATTGGCTTATGTCCAAAGTTGTCCGAAGTTTTGCGAGGGCCCATCAAATCTCTCAACGCGTTATCCACGCACTTCGTGCGGAAATGTCATGCTATTGCGTTAATTTATAGGCCAGCGACAGGGGACGCGACGTTTAGTCGAAATACAATGTACATGTGTTACTTTTGTGTCATCATTTTTAAAATTTGTACAGACAAATCCAGGATTTTCAGAAACTCACAGATGATGTTTCCGCTTTAAACTTGTGTCGCCTTGTGTTGTTTCAGGTTTTGAAGCCTGGTGGAATAGTTCTTTTTCGAGACTATGGTTTGTACGATCATGCAATGTTACGATTTTCCAAAGGTCATAAGATATCGGAAAACTTTTATGTTCGACAGGATGGTACCAGAGCCTATTACTTCACAACAGGTAAGAACTATATATGAAGGGAATGATATGCCGAAACTTAAAGTTCTTTTAAAACGATCAGTACCGCTTGTTTTGTTTGGGTTTTTTTCTATTCCATTCGGACGTTCAAAGCCAATAATACACGAGAGTTATCTTCGAGTTAAAAATATATGAATATTATTTTGCAGAGTACCTGACGAAGTTGTTCACTGCCGCTGGTTATGACGTGACAAGTTGCCATTATGTAGAGCGGAGAACTGTAAACAAGAAGGAAGGAGTAGATGTTCCGAGGATTTTTGTGCAAGGGAAATTTTTAAAGAAAACGACCACACTGTCATAGATATCGAAGTTATCACTGTTGAGGACTATGGTGCTCAAGTGAAGGAATACCCCATTACCACACACCTCACTAAATGTGAAGCAAGTTCACAAGGTTAATTGCTTCATATTGCATGACCCTACTGAAGATAGAGATTTCAGTGTGGATACTTTCACTGAATCAGACTGTCGTAGCCCAGATCCCACCATAATTTCTGGTAATGTGGCGCGGTCGAGAAAGGCGCTGTAACAGAACAAGAGATAAAAAAATGCAACTGGGTTGGACTGCAGCGTTTCTACCGAGTACAAGTCTTGGCCGCTTTTGTTTGCGCATTTTTGCTTATAAACTTGCGCTCCAAATATAATGACCATGCATTAACAATTGAGAATTGCTTTAAAAAGTGTGCTTTGCGTAATAGCTTATTAAATAAACCTTGAAACGCGCAATCTGTTTGTTGACAAATATAGGTTGTGAGTTGAAAAGCTATCGTATCAAAGATTCGCAGGAAAAAAATCTCAAAGTCAAGGAAGGACGAGTTGTGCATAAACTTGGTTGTCTAAAGGAGAAAAATGTTTACTCCAAGCTAAAGGTCCTAAAGATACCCGCGGGAAAGTTGAAGCATTGAATCTGCCAATTCAGATACGCAGAACACTAGCAATGGCAAAATCAAAAGTTATTGGTACCATGCAGGGTTAATGCCACCATAGTCCCTGATACCTCCATGATATCTCAAAATTAAATGTTCAGTATCACGAGCAGTTTCAATGTGCGCAGTTTCAAGTGATTTTGTTGAACAAACAGAGATATAACTGAGTTTGCTATGTGTGAAAACATAGTCAATCGAGATATGGTCTGGAAACTCGGCAAACTTCAAATCGCCTGTAATGAGCTGTGATTTTATGTTGAACATCCTTTGTTTTAGGTTTATTAATATTTAAATGGCACGGTTGAGTGATTGAACTGAAACGTTGCTATTGGACAATTCGTTCATTATACTAAAATACAATGTGTTCAGTGACCGGGCACCGTGCACAAAAATGCATATAAAGGCGAACAGAAAGATAGACCAAAGGCTTTAACTGAGTTTCCAGACCATATACCTCGATTGACAATGGTGAAAATGCTCATACCCATCTCATTTACATATCAAACAAATTGATATATCGAAATATACGAAAAAATTGTAAAAGGTCTTCCTTTACCATTTCACAAGTTCTTTTAAATTATATATTACAATTGTAATTTATTTCAAAGAATTAATTATTACAGTTGATTTCACATTACTTTACCGCTGTGTGTTGCGAAGTTCGTTCGGAACTACGTTGCCAAGGTTGACAATTATCCAACGAACTTCGCAACACACGGCGGGAAAGTAATGTGAAGTCAACTGTAAATAGACACCGTTGAATGGGTGATATCTGGCCTGCCATTGCGTCAAAAACGCACATTTTACAAACGACAGTACACGCGACGTTTATTTCAAGTATTTCGTTGTACAACTGGGTACTTTATGGAGGACTATTTCACGAGGTGCGTTGAACGTGGTGTTTGTCAATGGAAGTTATGGAACGAGAAGTTTGATATTGAACTCAACTGCGAACAACCCGTGGTACATGTACGTAACTGCCGGCATATCGGTTCCCGCACTATTTCAGCAATTGTCGTTTTAAATGTGTTATACTGGTGAGCTCCACGATTCAAAGTGGAGTCACAGAACATCGATTGTGATGGTGAAGTGATTGGCAATGTACGGGTGGTGGAGCAGTTCATGAATTAACAGTAACACTTCAAAGACTCGTATAAGCAATGAACGCAAACGGTGACTGTTCACATTACTTCTGTGTCGTAATCTCGTGGGCAGGTTTTACACAGTAGAATCACCATTGATCTCTTCGTCCTTTCCAGACACACGATGAATTATTAACTGGTTGTCTGATCCACCACTGATGACGAGCTATATAGAGAAAGATAATCGAATGAAAACCTTGCTATAAATAGGCGGATAATATTTTGCTTTTTATTGGTTTTGCTTGTTGGGATAAGTGATATCGTATGATAACATGCAAGTGCAGTCCACCCCTCCCTCCCTCCATTCACCCACGCACTCGCCCACCCATTCCATCGATCCATCCCATCGATCCATTCATCCCATCCATCCACACATTCCATCGATCCATTCCATCCATCCGTCCATCCATCCACCCATTCTATCCATCTACCCATTCCATCGATCCATTCCATCGATCGATCGATCCATCCATCCATCCATCCGTCCATCCGTCCATTCCATCCATCCATCCATCCCATTCCATCCACCCATTCTATCCATCCCATCCAACGATCCATCCCTCCATCCGCAACCACCAATTCATCTATTCAATCATTCATTCGTCGTCTTCAATATTTTAGTGGAAATTGTCGTCTTGTGAACCCACCTGTTCCAATGTCCAATTGACGCACATCACTTGATTATTATGTCCTCTCAAAGTATGCAGGGGTAGGTTAGGGCTATAAACAAAATAATGATTTTGTAGTGACGACAAACTTAGATAACGTTAAAGTGCTTATGGAACGAAAATTAAGTTTGTCTTATTTGAAAGTACTTTTGAAATGACAAAAGTAACATCTTTTGCTGTTTTTTGTTTCCTTGCTTCATTTTTGAGATATTTCAGGTTGTTTGATATGTGAAACTAACCAGTGACATCACAACGTGCATAATGACTTACTGGGAAAGGTTATATATCTTTACTATTATTAAACGGCATCCGTTGAAAATGTATATTTTTGTTGTAGGGAAAAACACACACAATTGAAAGATGGCGGCGGTACATTTAACCATAATGCTCTCAGGCCCGCACAGACTAAAGTGGGCCCGGGGCAAAATAAAGAATTGCCCCCCCCCCCTTGCAAAAATTTCGCATGCCATTTTGCGGATAAATCTATATATATAATATAATTAGGTGGCCCCTCTCGAGCTGGGGCCCGGGGCAAATTGCCCCAGTTGCCCCCCCTCCCCCCTCTGGGCGGGCCTGAATGCTCCGCAACCTCAAATCAGCTTAAATAACAACTAAACATTGTTTATCATGCTAAAATGGATTAAATAAGCAAGAACTTCATTCCTACCAAAGTTGATCGTTTTAAAATCATATCTTCCTATAATTCTGCAAGAAACAATATTTACTGCACGCAAAGGAATGTGGTTAAATGTACAAGTCGCCATCTTTTTCGGTACTGCTTCGAAGTGATTCTGTCTGATAATAGCAGGGTTCGTACGCCCCCTGGAAATCCTGGAAAGTCCTTGATTTTTTTTTTATCTCCCTGGAAACCCCTGGAAAAGAAATGGAATTTCGAACTGACACCTGGAAAACCCTGGAAAACTGAACTAAAATCTCACCACTCTCAAAATAACCCGTGTTTACGTTTATTTCTTGTGTTGAAAATCTATTAAAAATCACTAACTTTCTGTTGATTACGATTTAACAAAGCTTTTCTATGCATCTTCTCCGTGAGTTATGTGTTTATAATTGTTGGCATTCTAATTTAAAATACCCCTGGAAAACCCCTTGGGAAAAGGCAGAAAAAAGCCCTGGAAAGTCCTGGTTTTCAAAATTATCAAGGTGTACGAACCCTGTAATAGAAAAGATGTATAATCTTTCCCGGTAAGTCATTATGCACGTTGTGACGTCACTGGTTAGTTTCGCTTATAAAACAAACGATATCTTAAAAACAAAGCAAGGAAACAAAAAAACTGCAAAAGATATACTTTCTCATTTCAAAAGTACTTTCAAATAAGACAAACTTAACCTGTTAAAACAAACATGGTGGTCAGTGGTTTGTCAACAGTGTTTGCCAACCGAAAAGTCAACCGCGATGGCGGACGGTTGAGCATTAGTAGCTAACGAACCTTCTCGTATCCCAAAGATTGACGGTATGGTCGTAAGATCCTGAAACAAGCATAAACTGATTTCGCGGTGACCAATCTACAGAAGATAGCCAACCATCATGGGAAGTCAATGTTTTCCGAAATACAGCGCCATCTGCAAAGAATGTACGATAGTTTAGAATTAGACAACTAGTCGGTTAATACATAGCCTAATGCAAACACGTCTGTGAGTTGGGAGAAATCAAAAGTTTATGTAAAACCGAGCCTGCATGTTTGCTAGCCTGTATGATACTAACAAAACAACTGACCAATCCCAACGTGCGTAAGACGTAAGCTATTTTATAATACTGTATATCATGTAAAAATCTTAGAGCTTATCAACAAGATGTGTTCGCAACAGGTTTGGAACAAGTTTTGGAACAAGTTGTAGCAATGGCGCTATTTGATGAGGCTCGGGTACAAGCATGCTTTTGTTAACCTTGTACAAGTTGTTACAAACAATGCCGCATCCAGGTGTGTAGAGTGTGGCAAGGTTGTATGCTGGCGTGTAGAATGTGCTGGTTTGTAGAGTGGTAAGGTTGCATGCAGGTGTGTAAGTGTAGTGAGGTTGTGTGCAGATGTGTAGAGTGTGGTAAGGATGTGTGCAGGTGTGTAGTGTGCGGTAAGGTTGCATGTAGGTGTGTAGAGTGTGGTAAGGTTGCGTGCAGGTGTGTAGAATGTGCTGGTAAGGTTGCATGCAGGTGTGTAGAGTGTGGTAAGGTTGTATGCAGGTGTGTAGAGTGTGGTAAGGTTGCGTGCAGGTGTGTATACAGTGTGGTGGTGCATTGAGTGCGGTAAGGTTGTATATTGGTGTGTGTATTGAGTGTGACAATGTTACCTTTGATCCTATGATCCCATAGTCTGACATGTCTGTCGGCACTAGCTGATGCTATGAGCCTGGAGTGGGGTGAATACGAAATACAATTAAATGCCTTCCCACCAGTCTATTAAAATGGAAAATATAAGAGAAATTATCGCAGTCACCTACGGAACATACGGATAGCACAATATGCAAGCAGCGCGCACTTTTCATTATCATAATTAGTTAGTTTATTTATTTTGTTTAGTCTATTAGTCTGTCTGTCTGTCTGTCTGTCTGTCTGTCTGTCTGTCTGTCTGTCTGTCTGTCTGTCTGTCTGTCTGTCTGTCTGTCTGTCTGTCTGTCTGTCTGTCTGTCTGTCTGTCTGTCTGTCTGTCTGTCTGTCTGTCTGTCTGTCTGTCTGTCTGTCTGTCTGTCTGTCTGTCTGTCTGTCTGTCTGGTTTGGTTTGGTCTGGTCTGGTCTGTCGCCAGGATATTTCACAAAAATGCTTGGTCGCGCTCATTATCGTTATTTTATGGAAACCTTTTTGCATAATTTCGGTACGAGTGCAATCAAGCATTTTGATTCGTAGGTCTCGCGAGCTTAGGGGAATGACTCGTTCCCTTTAAATATAAATAGTAAAGATACACCGGCTTATTCAGTAAGTCATTATGCAATGTGCTGGACGACGTCATAAGTATGACAATTTACATATCAAAGAAATCTTAATATGAGGTGAAATTAAGATATGAAAGAGGTGTAAACGCAAAACTTAAAAATTTTTAAGACTACTTTCAAACACCCGAATTTATTTCAAACTGAATTTTCCGTTGCATAGGCACTTCTTCATAGGCACATATTTCTTCGAGTTCAAAAACACGACCATATCCATGTGTATTAAAACATTCGGATATACATAAAATCACTCATATTAACATTATTTACCAAAGTATGCTGATTGACACCCGATTCTGCATCCCAAACTCTAATAGTATGATCCCAACCACAGCTAACTATCTCGCTATGATCTGACCACAGAACAGAAGACACTGCTTCATTATGACCAGTCAGGGTCATCAGAGGAGTCTAAAACAAAGGAAAGAATAAAAGAAAGTCCGTCATGAACATGTGAGAGAGGTTTCAAATTCCTAATAGGATTACATTTGGAGAAGAGTAATTTAAGAACACGCACTCTGGTGACATTGGTTTTATGTGTCGACTCTGTTTTTGCTTTTTTCTGTAAATATTCGTCTTCCTCACCATCATTTCCAGTAGTTGCCAGGTCTGGTTAAAAAAGGAAAAATATAATCTTTTAATATGTAGTAGTGGCGCTGAGACGTCCAAATACGGAAATGTTGGAAATTGCTTCAGAAGTGGTCGAATATGAGACTGGAAAAGTATAGTTAAGAATGTTATGCCAGCTAAAAACGAACATCTTAGTTGTTTTCCTTATCTGAATGAATGTTTAAATATTGTACGTGTACGTCATGTTCGTGTTCTGTTCTGTTCTGTTCTGTTCTGTTCTGTTCTGTTCTGTTCTGTTCTGTTCTGTTCTGTTCTGTTCTGTTCTGTTCTGTACTCTGTGACTGTACTGTACTGTACTGTACTGCAATGTACTGTACTGTTTTACACGATCATAATCATTCAATAGACGTTATGAGTGCGCCTTTGTCTATTAACTAAGGTGCCGTTTTTATATTCTGGAAAGACATCATCTCCTTTTACAAAACTTCGTATGGAGTGTGATAATTAAAAAACAACAACAAACCAACCAAAAAACAATAAAAGATGTCTAAGAAGTTATAATTCATTTTACAAAGAGCATACCTGAAGACCACACTTTTAACGTTTTATCCCACGATCCACTGCAAAACTTAAACCATATAAAATAATTTAGTATAATAATTACAACACGAGCCGTATAATAACTTAATGTGTACTACATGACAAGCAAAGATATATAACCTCCGATAACTCATTATACATGTGTACCTCACAACATGTGACATTTACATATCAAACAAACTGAAATATCTCACTAAAAGGAAGCAAGAAAACCGAAATCTGCAAAAGTTGTTACTTTGTCATTTTAAGGTGGCTCCACACAGTTTCTTAAAAAATGGAAAACACAAGTTTGAGAGTCCAAAACACGTGATTAAACAATTCGGAAAAAGAATAAAACTAAATGTTATGCATAGTTAAACAGTCGGACAATCAAAAACTGTTACCAAATAAATAGCAACAGTTGTTGCTATGGCAACAATGACATTTCAAAATGGCTGCCAATTACCCTTCAAATTAATTTAATTCGAGAAAAACTTTGGTGACCCCAATTTTTCATTAAAACTTTCCTGGAAGTACGAGTAATCAATAGGCCGATTTTAAAAATATTCTGTAGAACGAAATTTTTTAAAAATTAACAAACATGATTTTTCCGGAAAAAATATTATTCGTTCCACAGAATTTTTTTTAAATCGGCCTATTAATTACTCACACGTCAAGAAAAGTTTTAATGGAAAAAAAATTGGGGGTCACCAAAGTTTTTTTCGAATTAAATTAGTTTGAAAGGTAATTGGCAGCCATTTTGAAAAGTCATTGTTCCCATAGCAACAACTGTTGCTATTTATTTGGTAACAGTTTTTTATTGTCAGACTGTTTAACTATGCATAACATTTAGTTTTATTCTTTTTTGGAATTGTTTATGCACGTGTTTTGGACTCTCAAACTTGTATTTTCCATTTTTCAAGAAACTGTGTGGAGCCACCTTAAGTGTTCTTTCAAATAAGACAAATTTAATTTTCGTGTCATGTGACTTTAACAACGGTACGGCTGGGCTGACGCTTACACCGCGTGATATTATGACTTTATTTGTTGTGTATGGTGAATTTAAATGGTTTTTACAACAAAAAGGAAATCAAGGAATATCTGGGTATACAAGCCTAACAAAGACATCCACACTACAAAGTATTTTAACAGACATTCGTCACACTTAAATACTGAGAAAATGTTTCTGAGCCCCAGATAGCAAATGTACAGGTTTGGGGGAAACGATTCTCTTTAAATATTCTTGAAAAACTACGGCGCTATACAGCTATACTAAATTGTACAACCAATCACGATGTTTTACCTTTTTTAAAGACGGATGAACAGCGAGACAATCTACACTCTTGGTATGTCCTTTACAGACAAACGAACATCGCGAGGGTTCTTCGTGAAGTGAACACTTAAAAAAAAGAAATAATTAAACAATTGAAGGAAAAGGAACCTACAACAAACAGGAAAGTTTGGAAATTATAAAAAATATCGAGTATATTGACTTCCAGTATCGAGAGTATATAAGTATTATTGTTATATAGCTAGAGTTTCACTGGATGCAACGATGACTGTCATTGGTTGCTTTGTGGTCACATGACCTTAGATAAATTTCAATGTCTACCGAGCGGGCAATAATTGAGAACTTATTGCCTGCTCGGTCAATAAGTTTTCAATTGTTGCCCACTTTCCCGCTAGAACTTTGAAGTCTTCACGGCATCCTATAAACAAAAGCTTGTTTGGTACGAAAAAAAGAATATTTATAGGCCTTCAAAGCATGCGTGAAGATTAACTGGAGAAATGTATTGCTGTTCTTTTGTTCTGAGACTCATTTGTTTGGTTGAAGTGAAATTACGGAGCCAGGCGAAATGTTTTGGTAAGTCTTAGCGTTTGTCTTTCGTGTACTTTCCCTTGATAAACGTCGAAATTATTCAGCGAAACTCAAGCTATATAACAAAACACTGAATGTCTGATCCCTTGGGAAACAGTTAGTTTTGTTTTCCCTCGAGTCTCGATGTTTCCCTCGACTTCGTCTCGGGAAATATCAAGACTCTCGGGAAAACAAAACGAACTGTTTCCCTCGGGAGCAGACATTAAGTGTATAATATACCAAAGGGCTATACTTTCAATGAATCAGGCTATCATATTCCAGACTCCGACACATTTGTCCAAATAATAAACAATTGTCAGTTGAGGCTGAGTAAGATATATGAAGAATAACGTAGACGTCGGTGAGTATATATTTGCCAAAGGCTGAGGTGGACAACACGAAAGTCTGCTCGACCATTAACTCCTTTATTACCGAGGGTTCTCCACTTGACAAGTAAAATCGTCTGGCGTTATACAGATTAAAATACTAAAACTCTGCTTCGTTAAGTCCAAAACAAACGATACGATAGGTAATTCATATCAGTCCATGTTGTGACGTTAAAAAATCCCCTCGATTCTTTTTAATTAAAACTGATTTAGGACTAGGCTTAGAGTAAGGATTAGGGTTAAGTTTAGAGTTCTATTTAGGGCTAAACTTTGGGTATGGTTCAGTAACAATAAAATGAAAAAATTGTTCTTAAAATATGATGTCAGCCCAGTAAGTATAGAATACGTAATTTTCACCCTTTGACGTCAATTTCTTTTCAATTTTTCTTTTGAATTGTTTTTCATTTCGCTTATTGTCTTGTATATTTTCAATAGAATTCAAAAGGCTGAAAATGACGTCAATGGCAGAAAATGACGTACTCTAGTCTGAACTTATTAAAAGTGTCTATAAACTTTCGGCCCGCAAATGCAATGGTCTGCTGAAAAAAGGTTTACAAACGTATATGATAAGAGAACGAGTACCTCGCATATTTTAATCGTTTGATCCAACGATGAAGATAAAAACACAGCCTTTTCGTTATCTTAACAAAATTAACAAAAATAGTTGTAGGTTAGTTTCTAAAAATGCCCTTAGGAGAAACGTACTTTCGAGTTTGAAGCGGACTTACTAAAGTTTACTAAAGTTTACCCCGTAACAATATGACTTTAGACCTCCTTTATGACTGATATAGTACATCAAGCTTTTAACATTTTTTCCTACACTTCCTCTAAAAAAAGCAATTATAGAAAATCTTTTGATTACCTTTTGCAATCCATTCAACGGCCTTTACTGCTGACGTGTGTTCATTTACAGAGTTCATACAGTTACCTATTAACGATGTTCACGCTTATTAGTTTAATACTCCGTAAGTGCGCTGTTTTTCAACTACATTATCAACTGCATTAAAATATTTGCGAGGAAAGAAAGGAAGGAGAAGAGAGAAGAGAGCGAAGAAAAGCAAAAACGAGAAGGAAAGAAAACAAAAAAGAACAACAAAAGAAACCCGTTTAAGTTATCCCCAAGTAAACTGTTTCAACATTTATAAAGTACAATATTCAATGCGGAGAAACTTCACGACAGATTACCCTAAAGTTGTTAGTCAAATGTGTGTGAAAAAGAGGAGAAGGAAAGAAAATAGGAAGAAGAGAAAAAAAAACAGGGAGGAAAGGAGATGGGAAGAGAAAAGAAGGAGAAAAGGAGTAAAAAAGGATGGAAAAGGAGTGATTGAGGGAGCAGTAAAGAAAAAGCGAGAAGCAAAATGGGCAAAGAGAACAAAGAAAGGGACAAAGAGGAAAAGAAAGAAGAAAAGGAAGAGGGAGAACAAGAAAGGGGAAAGACAGGAAAAGGAAGAATAAAGAAGGAAAGAGAGTGCGAAAGTGAAAGGAAAGAAGGAGAAGGAAGAAAAAGTGATTAAATAGGGGGAATTGGGAAGAAAAAGAGAGAGAGAAGAGAGAAAAAATTGGTGGAATTGGAATAAGGAAAAGTGGCAAGAAGGGAGAAATGAAAGAGAGAAGGGGAAGAGAAAGACAGACAGACAGACAGACAGACAGACAGACAGACAGACAGACAGACAGACAGACAGACAGACAGACAGACAGACAGACAGACAGACAGACAGACAGACAGACAGACAGACAGACAGAGACAGACAGACAGACAGACAGACAGACAGACAGACAGACAGACAGACAGACAGACAGACAGACAGACAGACAGACAGACAGACAGACAGACAGACAGACAGACAGACAGACAGACAGGAAGAGAGGGGGAGAGAGAGAAAAAAAGCTGGCGGGAGATAAACCTTTTCTTGAAAAATTCATGCATGATATTTCAAATACGTTTTGTTTTCAAGTGGATGCTAACTAAGAAAACCACTTTATAAAAATTTATCAAAAATAACGGAATTCAGTATTTTTTCTCCAGCAGACATTTTTAAATTTTGTGATTACGACGAGACAGACAGACAGACAGACAGACAGCTTCCCATAACGAGGCAAATTTGTTATGTTTAGCTAAAAGTTGATCAACACCACCCACCAACCTCACTAAAGCAATGTTAATCAAAAAAAAAAATTGCTAGCGTCAATATACAGCTATTATAACGGCACGACATTACTGAATATGGGAAGAAAAGGTGACATATTAAAAGTCAATAAACCATAACCAGCCGACAATTTTAAAAAATAAAGAATAAAACATAATCCGAAAATCGTCATCTTGTGACTTGATATTCAAGTTAAAAACAAGATAAGACAAAATGAGAGGTAATATTTCGACTCTATTTCAAAGTCATTATCAAACCAATAATTTACAAGCTTACTGAGTCCTATATATATACAATAATCACAAGGATGATGTCACCGCTTGGTAACTGGAAATGTCAGCAAGTTGACAAAACAGGTTAGACTGACATGTCAGCTGAATTGTTTAACGAAACAATTCAGCTGACATGTCAGTCTAACCTGTTTTGTCAACTTGCTGACATTTCCAGTTACCAAGCGGTGACATCATCCTTGTGATTATTGTATATATATAGGACTCAGTAAGCTTGTAAATTATTGGTTTGATAATGACTTTGAAATAGAGTCGAAATATTACCTCTCATTTTGTCTTATCTTGTTTTTAACTTGAATATCAAGTCACAAGATGACGATTTTCGGATTATGTTTTATTCTTTAAAAGTCAATATCATAAGTTTTACGAAAAATCTTTGATGTATATCAACCATTTTGTACGCGACAGCAGCTAGATGGCGAAAAAAATAACATTTTAATTCAACAATATTTACCGAGAATGTCCCACATATAAACCATATTGTCATAGCTTCCTGATAAAATACTAAAAAAAAAATACACAGTAACCACAAGACTAAAGCTACGCCGGCAATGGTGATAAAATGGTTGTGTTACCGCGTCGCGAGGAGAAAATTCAAAACATTGAAATTTCGACAACGATTGCGGGAAGCTTTGCTGACGTTCCTGTCGCGAGGCATGATAGACAAGCAATTTTTTTCCTCGCGACGGTAACGCAACGATCTTATCACCATTGCGTTGCCGTTGCGAGACGAATATTGCCCGCGTATCCGTAGCTTAAGGTTCTGTTTGGAGAACTACGACCAAAGAAACCAAACATCAATCAGTTTATAAATGACGTGAGCCAACAACTTGTTGTCATTGCTCTGATGAAGGCCTGAGTCAACAGGCCGAAAGCTTAGCAAAGAAATATTTTACGTGGTGTTTCCACAAAACTTATTTATGTTTCAACCAGTTAATTAACGTACTTAAACAGAGTTACTGTACATATATGACTACAACTCCAGATCTATTCAACAAGTTACGTATTACTAAATAATATTCTTACAACCAATATTCTTACTTCATAAATCTACTATGTTTTCATAGAGACCGCGGTGACGACCTACTACACATACCAATTATCTAATACAGCAATTGAGCTAACCCAATCATTTTGAAGCATCATCTTCTCAGGCCATGGTGCTGCTTGCTTTTCGATGTATTCTATCTCCACGGCAGTCTCCTAAAAGGTATACAACAAGTTGAGGCTGACATTTCTTTGTTTTTGTTTCTTGTTAACAACGCTGATATATATATATATATATATATATATATATATATATATATATATATATATATATATATATATATATATAATTGTCAGTTGTTTGCTGTACAAGCTGTGTTAGTTAGTAATACTCAAAAAAGCCGGGACTCGAACCCACAACCTTCTAAATGCTAGCCAGACGCTCTAACCATTGAGCCACTAGAACTCAGATAGCGGAGCAAGGTTAATTAAGGTACTTATACCTTAGACTGTGCCCAGTCCTCCAGGAACGAGTTTTAACCGCTCGGTTACAAGAGCTCAGAGTTTTTCTGAGTATTACTAACTAACACCGCTTGTACAGCAAACAACTGACAATTATTACTAACATCAAGCTGCAATTTCTGAGACTAATGCTGATATACTTTTAAAAATCAAGAAATTAGAAAAGATGATTTTGTACAAAACGAGATGCAAAGGAGATGTGCAAAAAAAAGAGAAGAAGAGAAGAGAAGAAAAGAGAAAAAAGAGAAGAGATGCAGAGACGAGGAGAGAAGGGAAGGGAAGCGAAGGGAAGGGAAGGGAAGGGAAGAGAAGGGAAGGGAAGGGAAGGGAAGGGAAGGGAAGGGAAGGGAAGGGAAGGGAAGGGAAGGGAAGGGAAGGGAAGCGAAGGGAAGCGAAGGGAAGGGAAGGGAAGGGAAGGGAAGCGAAGGGTAGGGAAGCGAAGCGAAGGGAAGGGAAGGGAAGGGAAGGGAAGGGAAGGGAAGGGAAGGGAAGGAAAGGAAAGGGAAGGGAAGGGAAGGGAAGGAAAGGGAAGGGAAAGGAAGGAAAGGGAAGGGAAGGGAAGGGAAGGGAAGGGAAGGGAAAGGGAAGGGAAGGGAAGGGAAGGGAAGGGAAGGGAAGGGAAGGGAAGGGAAGGGAAGGGAAGGGAAGGGAAGGGAAGGGAAGGGAAGGGAAGGGAAGGGAAGGGAAGGGAAGGGAAGGGAAGGGAAGGGAAGGGATAGTGATGTGCGCCGGAGATCTGCCGGAGCTCCGGCGTTTTTTGGTCACCCGGAGCCGGAGCCGGAGTTGGGGTGTTTTCTTCCTGCTCTGGTTGGAAAGTCAGAATGACAAGAAATATGACAATTTTGTCCAAGTATCGACAAAGCTTTGGTCACAAATAATGGCAACATTAATTGAATTTGTTAAATTAGCATATAATCTGCAGTCTTATTTGTTGAGTCAAACCATGCATTTCAGCTACCGCAAACCGCCAAATTACAATAAGTCGTTACGTCTGCGATCTATCTTGTCACGAGATAAGTTGCTGTGTCATGTAATACAATCACTGCTCTATCATATCTTTCTTGTTCACCGTCCTCTGTCACTTCTGAACGAGTCTTTTCGTTGACGGGAAACATCGTCTCAAAGAACGTTGCGCGCTCCTTCCAGGCAACATTGGTCGCTTAGCTTTTGTTAAATTGAATTATAAATAGTTTTAAAAACCCTTGGCAATTTATACTTTGTATTTTGTTTATTTGTTATTTGTAGTAGCTAAGTAGCATAACTTATTTTAATAAGTTAAAGTTAAAACAAACTAAAACTTGTTCGGTTCTATAACGTTTTCTTCGTTCCTGGCATTGCTAGTTGTCGCATTGCGTTTGCTTCAGTCGCTTAACAGTTTTGTGGCTTTCACCTGGTGACTGCATGGGAGAAGACCCTGGGGACAAAGTTGAGCCGAATAATACCCAGTTGGACTTTGTCCCAAGTTGTTAACCAACGAGACGGGGGGCCGGAGCCGGATATCAGAGCTGTAAAACAGCTGGAGCACCGGCTAAAAAAACGGAGTTTGCACACCTCTCCTCTATAGGAAGGGAAGGAAAGGGAAGGGAAGGGAAGGGTAGGGAGGGTAAAGGGTTAGGGAAGGGAAGGGAAGGGAAAGGAAGGGAAGGGAAGGGAAGGGAAGGGAAGGGAAGGGAAGGGAAGGGAAGGGAAGGGAAGGGAAGGGAAGGGAAGGGAAGGGAAGGGAAGGGAAGGGAAGGGAAGGGAAGAGAAGAGAAGAGAAGAGAAGAGAAGAGAAGAGAAGAGAAGAGAAGAATTGTGCGACACTGACTTACGGTGGATAAATTTTGGGAACTAATGTGCTTCTGTAACGTATCTGTAATAAACTGTCCATCAATGAGGAAATCAAAGTCAACTTGCTTTTCATCATGTAAAATGTTTTCTTCAATAAACGAATAAAAATATCAAATCAAACAAAATGCGTAAACCATGGGAATTCAAGAGAACAATTTAAAGCAAAGCTAAAGCCGGTTCTCCACTACTCACTAGACGATATTTTGCACGAACCGATTTTCTATTGTTAGAAAGTGGCATCGCGCAAAAAAAAATGTCACCAACTGGAAGATCAGCTTAAAGCAAAATTCTATTGGCAGGATAAGATTACCTTGTTGCAAAATACTGTTTATTAATGAGCTCAGATCTTCACAGCTGACAGTTACAGGTATAGAGAATGGTGTCTGTGGTACAGTATATCTACAAGTCAGATAACAATATTCATAGTGTTTACTGCGTTCAAATGCACATGCATGTCCACCTTGTATAAAAGGCCACTAAGCATTCTGCTATCACATACAGAAAAACAAAATATCTTGTAAAAAGAAAAAACAACAACAAACAAACAAAAACTATGCATGGTGCATCACTGACTAGTTCCTCGAATCTATATAAATAGTAGGTCCCATTGCACTCACATTTCTTGATGCTGAACGAGTGTACGCCAGTTGAAATAAAGTAGAAACCCGCATAAAAGAACCTGTATTTTTCGCGTTTTTGAGAAATCATTGCCAGTTCTCCGAAAAGCGCTCTACATTCTAAAAGATTAATGAATACCAAATGGTTTTCCGTGTTTGGATACTCTGATCCAAACACGTGGGAAATTGCGAGACTGGAAAAAAGCGTAACAAAACACTAGCCGTAGGCGAGTGTTTTTAGCTTTTTGAAAGTCGAGCAATTTCCCAAGTGTTTGGATAAGAGTCTCCAAACACGGAAAAAACCATTTGGTATTTCTTTTATAAAATAATCACAAGTGAATATGATATACTGTCCGACATTTTCAAAAAGTCGTTTTGGCGGGAATTTTCCGTGTTTGGATACTCTGATCCAAACACGGCAATTGACCAATCAGGGCTCGTGTAGTATACATGTTATTTTATAAAACCGTATTCGATGATGCGAATATTTCAAAGTTTCCCGCAACCGAACGGTTCTCAGTTAACCACAAACAGCCGCAAAAAACTGGATATGATCGAAATCCGTCCTAAAATGGCTAAAACCGCCTAACCGCCGAACTATAATATAGACCCCTTTAAATTAATAATTGGTTAAAATTCAGTCTGAAGGTTCTTAATCTGCAGTTTCTTTTATGCTGGGGCTGGGGGTTTTACTGTATAAAAATTGTTTATATTTACAGGGTATATAATGTGAAAAATTCTGATCTCTTATTTTTCCACTAACGTAAAGCTTTTTATAGAAACGTTTCCCAAAACGTAAAATAACTAAAATTCAGTCCGTCCTTTTCAGGTTACCGAGTACCTCTATCCTCTATATCCTCTATTAACTGTGAACTTTGCTATGCTATCACCAAATAAGGAAAAGACTGAATATATGAGATAAACCTGTGACATACTAAATCTATATATGTACAAAATAACACCACTATAAAGAAGCGCCAAGAATCCTGAACAAGCAAGAACTGTAGTCAGCTACAATCTGTAGTTCACTACTGACTATAGCTATTATCTTGCAATTTAGAAACAAACATTTGACGACTTTAGTGGAAATAGAAGTCTACATCCAAGTTCATCATTTGAAACTGGAGCTTCAAAAAACCCCTCAAAACAGGTTAAACCAAATCAGTTCCAATCTGGAAGATTGGATAAAACCTACCATATATGAACGGAACAAAGAATAGTCCTTTCATCACGAAGTGCACCATTGGATAACGCGTTGAGAGATTTGATTGGCTCTTATTTATTATTATTTTATTAATCTTTATTTCAACACGGTACTATTTCACCAGTAATTAATTACAAACTAAATAAAAGAAAAATAGTGTTCTTCCAATAGGCCGTGCATATGAATAATAAATAAAAAGTATATAGGCCTATACAAAAACATAGAAGACTATATAATAAAATACCATATCGTAAAATATTTACAAATTAACTACCTAAATATTATCCAATTTTTTTATCTTATTTTTAAAAGTATTGACAGTAGCAGATGTTTTAATATCTATTGGTAATCTATTCCAGACCAGTGGGCCCCTATAGCCAAACGACTTTTTCATAAAATTAGTCTTTGGCTTTGGTAGTGTGAAATTGAATTGAGATTGTCTAGTATTGTGATCATGTATAAGGTTGACTTTAGTAAAGATCTCAATTAGATAATTAGGTACTAATTGTTTATCAACTTTGTGCATCATTACTGATAGTTGCTGCATTCTTCGTTGGTAAAGATTTGAAAATTTTAACGCATTTAATAAGTCAACCGAGCGAACATTGTAACCCTGGTGGGTTATAATGCGAGCAGCTCTATTTTGCAAGCGTTGAAGTTTTTTTGATAAAGTTTTGCCCAGACATCCCCAAACTTGAGAACAGTAGTCAAAGTATGGCTGAATTAAAGATTTGTAGACCATAATTAATGTGTTATGGTCTACAATATCACGCAAACATTTAAGAATATTAAGACCAGAAATAACTTTTGTAGTAATATGGTCAATTTGCGCACGCCAGGTAAGTGACTCATCTATCATTAAACCAAGTGATTTTGTGGCCTGAACTCTTCAAATTGGCATATCTCCTATCTTTAACGATGGTTCTTGTTGAATAGTGGCAAGTTTTTGTTTTGAGCCAATTATCATAAATTCTGTTTTTCCTTTGTTTAAAGTTAATTTATTTGAAATCATCCAATTAGAAATATTCGCTAAGTCTTCATTTAGCATTTCAATGACTGTGTTGATGTCATTACTCGATGTCATAATTTGAGTATCATCAGCGAACATTTCAGGTCGAGTACTTTTTAAGCTTTTAGGCAAGTCATTAATATAAATCAAAAATAACAATGGGCCCAATACCAAACCTTGTGGTATACCTGTTAATACAGTCAGTGGTTTTGAAGTCTGACCATTCACTTGGCAATATTGGGTACAAAAAAATTGCCTCTCGCAAAACTTCAGACATCCAAAACTTCGGACAAACATTGGACATTAGCCAATCAGAAAGATCACATGATCCATTCACTTCATGCAGAAAGGTCTATTCTTCCTGGTTTGTGGGAGAGCCCCCAAGCATAGGTTTGTAATTCAAATGATAATCATAAATATTGTTTACACACAACTTGTGAACTAAAAAGTAAAAAGCTTGAGGCACACTTGTAGAAGGGTGACCCTACACCATGTATTAAACATGTGCCTTATTTTTTGAAACTTCTAGAAGAGTGATCCTACTCCGTTTAAATGTCCACATTATATTTTTTTACCTCTCTAGACATCACAAGGTGGCTCGTTCCAGGCCTTTCTAATTTGTGGCTTTTTCATATAAATAGCAATGTTTAAGCGATATCTTCCAAATGAAAAGTGCAAATCAAAAGCTGTCAGTAAAATAACTTATCAGCTATTTTTTCATCCTCTATACAGATAACTAAAAATCAAAAGGGCTGTATAGGCACTTTAATGTAAACACACCTTATTTTTTGACCCTTCTAGAAGGGTGACCTGACTAGAGTACTCCATGCTCCATATAAACAACACACATTATCTTTTGACTCTTCTAGTAGCATAACCAAGCCTACCAGTACATTGATCATGCAAACACATCTTTTGACCCTTCAAGGATCATGACCCTACTTCATGTAAACACACCTTATTTCGAGACGGGTGACCTTAAAGTACTCCATGTAAACATACATTATCTTTTGACTCTTATAGTAGTGTAACTAAGTCTACATCATGTAAATGCATGTTATCTTCGACCCTTCTAGAAGGGCCTGATCTCCATGTAAACACATGTTTACTTTATATCTTTTAAGCCTTCTAGATCTCCAGTTTGCAGAGTATGGCAAGTGTACACACAAGTATTTTTTGTGCTTCATCATTTTGCACATTAAAATGTCACATTGCGCACCAAATACAAATATTTTCTTTAATTGCTACATGCCACTTTGTAGCAAGTTAAATGAAGTACTTGACTACTTGCTCTAAGCTCTGTTCTGGGCAGGGTTGTTAGATTGGATTTTTTTAAGCCAAATTTTACAATTATTGCTTTTTCTTAGCCTGGTTGGCGTAGAAAAAATCATTTGGCGTAATGGCTTTTTTTTGGCTTTATAGTGATCATTCAAACAAAATTTTAATAAAATTAATATTAAATTTTAATAATATAACTTTACTGAAAGAGTGAAATTCTGTATTGTAAAAGAAAAATAAAGCTGTGTTGTGCATTCATTTTTATATGGTAGCAATAGTACATATTCTTAAGCTGGGAAGCAAAAAATCTCAAAGCAACACTCGGTTAATGTCGTTAAATGTACCAAATCTTTGTGTGCCTGCACTACTTGTTTAACGTGAACGTGCACTTGACATTTACAATTTTACATTTTACAACGCAAGGGACAGAATTTCAACGCACAACTATTCAAGGTTAACAACATGTTGGCTTTTACTTGGCTTAAAGTCCAAATCATTGGACTAAATTAGTCTAAATCATTGGACTAATTTGGCTTTTATTTCATAGCAATGATTTGGCTTATTTTGGCTTTTTTTGAAATCACTTTTGGCTTTGAGCATGCGCTGGGATCTAACAACCCTGGCTCTGAGACTTATTTTAATCGTTAGACACAATTCAAGAGACAAGAGTCATTGAGTCAAGAAATATTTCATCAAAACTCAGAAGTTGCTGGTTGATTATCACCAAGGTACCTGTCCATTTGCACACGATGCACGCATGATATCTCGTCGAGTTCTGCCATACATGTACTCTGCAAACTGGCTAGATCTAGTGTAATAAAACACATTACTGTATCTATTAACCCTTCTAGAAGGGCAACTCTTGCAGTCTACCTCCAACTACACAAGACCTTACAAAAATCAATGTAAAATTTCATAAACTATAAGATTTTCGTGTTTTGAGTCTTGGGTCAAGGGGGATGTAGCCCCCACCCCCACCCACCCCCTCATATTTCTAATGAAAGGGCAAGTCGCTAAGCTCTTCATATCTCTGAAGATGGAGCTATATATAAAAATGACCTAAATTTGATGAGGGGACAAAAACCAACAACATCTAACGCAGCCGCTGATATGGCACATCCACATATCTCACCACATATCTCACGACTGATATGGCACGATCGTGTAGTTCGACCGATGCCATGTGCTTATATGAAAATACGATAGAACATTCGCGGGTGTATACGTAACTCATATCGTAAGATAGAGTGATCTTTAATCAAGAAATAATTACACTTCCAACTAAAATCTACTCACGCTTTGTGTTTTGTAAAAAAATTTGCTTGAATCTGACTGCAATTTTCAGATATTCCTTCGTGTTCAGCCATTTTCCTCTAGACTGTAGGATTTCTGTTGTGATAAAATAACTGGCCGGAATATTGCGGGCTCCAGAAACCCAAAAAAGAATTTACATATAATTTATGACATTTACAGGGACAGAATTTGCGTAATTCTTTCTGCGTACAAGGAAGATATAATCCATAATGTGATAGCATAGACTTCGCAAACTTTATACTGCATAGTTTGTCTGTATTTATCAAATTTATCAAATATATTTATCAGTTATCTGAATATCTAACTGAATATCTAAGACCACGTCCACACGTTTGCGTTTTCATGGCGTTTTTATATTGTTCTCGGTCCTCAGGGGAGCAGAAAACAATGGTCTCATTACCTGAAACAATATGAAAACGCTAGGAAAACGTATACGTGTGGACGTGGCCTAATGGCCCATTTCCACTCAGGAGAATTTTCCTCGGACAGGACATTTTCTTTTGTCTCAAACTCATTAGTTCTGCCCAAGAGCTCACAAGACAAAGGGAAATTTCCTGTCCAAGGAAAATTCTCCTGAGTTGAAATGGGCCTTAAGGGACCGATTACATGAGCCGGGTTAGCCCGGCTAACCGGGCTGACTCGTGTCACGAATTTCTTTCGGTCGCAAAAGGAGATTAAAGCCTAGTTTACACGGGCAAGTTTTCTTTGGCAATGTTCAACTTGACAAGTTTTATTTGCCCGTGTGTATGTGGAAACATGACAAGTTTTGCCTTGACAAGTCTCCCTTTTGAAAAGCTGGCATGCCAGCTTTTCAACAAGGAGACTTGTCAAGGAAAAACTTGTCAAGGAAAAATTGCTCGTGTAAACTAGGCTTAACGATAGGATTTGTTTACATCTAAACTAAACCAATTCTTCTTTGCAAATTTAGTTTATGCGAGTTGCAAAACCACAGTGTGATCCTAATCAATCGCGTGCTCCAGGCTAACCCGGTTAACCGGGCTCATGTAAACAGCCCTTCAGATATGCCAACCACTATTCCCCTTCTCCCATTTGTCGGTTTTCTGTTTATTTATACATGTTGCGTGTACAGTTTGCTAGCTTAGCCCGCCCAGCCTGCTCGTTTTCGCCTGCAACTGCAAGGAAAATCAATATGGCCGGCTGATGGGTTTCTGTCAGTGGTTTATTGTGGTTTCTGCCGACAGTTCACTTCTGAAATGCAAACCAACGAAAAAAGGTGACATGTCAGCGAAGTTGCAAAAAGCTCATTAATTAACTCAAGCCGTTCCAGAAGTTTAAATATTTATGAATGTTTAATACTGTATTGCAAAACGTTTTGTTTTACGGGCCTATATATTATAGTTTGTTTATACGGCCATATTTTTTAGATCAAATGTGGTAGGACGTCGTCAAATACTAAAGTTCTTGCTGTCCCTCCATGGTCCTATCGTGGATTGTAAAAACTATCTAATAAGGTCTTTTTACTTTTGTCGTGGTGGCTAACAAATAGTATCTCACAGTGAAGACCGGTGGGAAATTTTCTCTTTGTTTCGGCATGATCTCCATCAGAACTATAATGAATCAGTCGTCGTATTAAAACAAGTAAGTATTAGCTAGGTTGATAAATGTTTAATAATAACAATCCCTGAATATTTTCCACTTGCAATTTACAACTGCATGAGTATTGTAAAATTGCAGCTTACTATAGTTGCTGCCTCGGGCCGTCACAATCGCGTGAGGACTTCATATTGATTCATGAGAAAAGAATATTACTTATTTCAGCACTTATTTATTATTCATTCTTTAGAATAAGAGTTATTCACAAAATCTAACGGTAAACCCTGGTTTCTATATAGTTGTAATTGTTGTAATTCAGTCGCCGATCAAGTCTTACAACAATTACGATTTAATGGGACGGGAAACGCGAGATGCAATCAGCGATCGATCGCCGACTGTTGTAGAAGTTGAACCGAGTTCAACTTCTACAACAATTACAACAGTCGCCGATGCAACAACAGTTAATGGAAACATCAATCGCCGAAAGTCGGCGACTTTTCGCTAGGGTTTTGCAACCTAAAAGACCAAATTCATTACAAAACCGGCCAAATCCTTTCAAAAAAATCTCGATTTTGTTAAAGAAGTCTACCAAATGACTATTAAAAGTGGAAGACGTGGACGCCAAACTCCGAACTCAACGTTCGCAAATGTCCTTAAACGTTCACCGCGAAACATGAGACTCAAAGCGGCAAAATTACTGCACTTGTAAATACTGCACGCTATATTGTTTTAGCATATACCTCGCAGGTGAATAGTGCTTTTCAAGCAATCTGATTGGTTCCTCTAGCTCGGGATATCCTGCACTATTCACCTGCGGGCAAAACAAAATGGCGGACAGTTTTGCTTTGTTTACCGAAGCAGGAGATTTTGTTGATAAACAAGGCTGATGTTGTAGAATAACGAGAAAAGTCAACAAAATTAAGTAGAAGAGTGTCTTCGTGTGAGGTATGTTTCTTTACAATTTTCTAGCCATTAATATATTCAAAAGTTGTATTAAAAAACTGTTTTGTCGACAAATATCGAGTACGCCAAGTGTCCAAGTTGCTAGCGGCCGTGTCTTGTATAAAATACCGAAAAATATAAGTTAAGAATGTTAAACTTGTTATTTCATTTATGAGGTATATGCTAAAACAATTATTCACCTCAGTGTCGGTGAATAGTGTGGATATTCACTTCGCCGAAGCGGCTCGGTAAATATCCAGCACCATTCACCTCCACTTCGGTGAATAATTGTTAAATATATCCTGTAAGAGTGATTACAAACAAACTTTTATTAGTCTTCCAATTTGTTTTTGAATACCATATTTAACTTATTTAAGCATTTTAGAAACTGAGAAGTCCTGAGTTCGAACAAATCGTCAATTTGAATTACAACAATTACAACTATATGGAAACTAGGCTTTAACGTTAGTTTAAAAAGCAGAGAAAAGTAGAGAATGCTGGTAAGCAGTGTCATGAGTATGGGTAGAGCGAAGTAAAAAGGAACGTACGTACTCCATACTGTTTTATTTCGATACAATTTTCCATCCTACAGCGTTATTAGTGTGTTGCGTAGGCAGTGTTGAAACATAATCGAAATCAGTATAGTATAGTATAGTATAGTATAGTATAGTATAGTATAGTATAGTATAGTATAGTATAGCATAGCATAGCATAGCATAGCATGGCATGGCATGGCATGGCATGGCATGGCATGGCATGGCATGGCATGGCATGGCATGGCATGGCATGGTATGGTATGGTATGGTATGGTATGGTATGGTATGGTATGGTATGGTATAGTATGGTATAGTATGGTATAGTATGGTATAGTATGGTATAGTATGGTATAGTATAGTATAGTATAGTATAGTATAGTATAGTATAGTATAGTATAGTATAGTATAGTATAGTATAGTATAGTATAGTATAGTATAGTATAGTATAGTATAGTATAGTATAGTATAGTATAGTATAGTATAGTATAGTATAGTATAGTATAGTATAGTATAGTATAGTATAGTATAGTATAGTATAGTATAGTATAGTATAGTATAGTATAGTATAGTATAGTATAGTATAGTATAGTATAGTATAGTATAGTATAGTATAGTATAGTATAGTATAGTATAGTATAGTATAGTATAGTATAGTATAGTATAGTATAGTATAGTATAAGGTTGGATAGATAAACTGTCGAAACATGGAACGTAGACTGAGTCTAACGCCTCGAGCGAAGGCTTCGTCACTGAGAGAGAAACATGAGAAAAACGTTTTCCCGAAAGAGTTATTCTGGTTAATCTATAGACCTTATTCAAAAATGGCAGCCGAATTGAAAATTCTTTTATATACATATAAATTAGCTTTTTTTGTCGAACGAGCGACTTTTTGCGATCGCTTTCTTTGTCTCATGAGCCCTCGGGTGGAACGGATCCAGTCGAGAGCCCACAAGACAAAAGAAAGCGATCACAAAATGTCGATCGCGCGATAAAAAGCACTGAATGGAAACCAGGCTTAATGAACTCGTTTTCGTGTGTGAAATTCAAAAGAATTCTTACTTTAAAAGGAGATCATAAGGGCTAATTTACATGCACATAAAAGAATTCTAATTCTATAGATCGAAGAGATGATATTCCAAGCATTCTAGATTAAAACGAGCTCTTGAACTAGTGTTGGCCCCGCCATTTCGGAGTGGTCCCGAAACAAACGCACCCTAATAAGTTTTACAAACGTATTTCCTATAGGTAAGGCCCATCATATTATTATTCACCTCTCTTCTCCGTAATCAAATCGTTAGGTTGGTGTGAAGCTATACTGCTTATGTACTTTTGTTTCGGGTTATATTAACATGCATATATATGGCATATAGACCCCTGCAAATCATGTTCGAGTGCTTTCCTTGGCGAATCTTCATGTCCACACGTACCGTTTACATTTGAAAGCCTAACGTTATTTCTCCATTTTTAACTGACGTCCGTGTCCACACGAAAACAGGAAAACGGCGTTCTCGAAAAGCTCCACTTTGGAAACCGTCTTCGAAAAGTTCCGTTTCTGATGACTGCTTCGTGGACGGAAGGCCAATCCGTAAAAAAGTCTATAAAAAAGTTACGTTTTAAATTAAAGAATCCTGATATGTGTGAACGGGGCAGAAAATGGTAAAAGAAACGTTTTTAATAACTTATGCTGTTTCTGCCCTGGCTGTAGAATTTGTTGCATCGGATTAAATTTCTGCGCGGTGTGCATATTCATAAATGGCCGTGGAATTTTATGTGCATTTAAATTAGCCCCTCTGAACTCGTTTTCATGTGCGAAATTCAAAAGAATCTTTACTCTAAAACGAGGTCAGAGGGGTTAATTTCTATGCACATAAAAGGATTTTAAGTCGTCGGCCATTTATGAATAAGGTCTATGCATATGCCAATGGCGGATACAGGATTTTTGCAAGGGGAGTGACTATAAGGTGGTCAGTTCTTTCTTTCAGAATATTTAACAAGGGCGCGTGGAGGAGGGGGGGGGGGGGGCAAAACAAGCAATACTTACTACGTGGGGGGCAGGGGAGCGCCAAAGGTGCGACCAACGTCCAGGGGGGTCCAGGAGCATGATCCCCCGAAAAAAATAGCATCTCCTGCATTTTGAGGGGGATTTGAAAGAGTTTTGAAGGATAATTACCAAACAAAATACCCAAATATATGAATACACCATACCAAGAACATGTCGTCATTGTCGTGGACTCATGGGGATATGTTTTGTAAGTTTACGTGAATTCCAAAATGACTATGTATATTCAGATTTCAGATTGAGATTGTATACAATACGTCTATAGAATCGTGATTCTTACTGTTTTAAAAATTGTGGTTTTAAATTTACAAGATAAAGGGGATGAACGTGATGTCCAATCTTATTGCAAAGGAGAGGCCATAGCTACGTCCTGTATCAATAAGCATTGTTTATACAATATAATTTATGCACGTTTTATACACGAATGACTGTTACGTTGTGATTTGTATAAACAGCTGCTAGTGTATCGCTGTATAATCCTGTATTAGTTGGGACAGGGAAGGGGTGTGACTAATCACCCATGTCACACCACCCCCCCCCCCACCCACCCCTATGTACCCGCCCCTGTATGCATCATGTGTGCATGCGTCTGTGCATGTGCTACGTGTTTGTGTGTGTGTGAGCATGCATGTGTGTATGTGTAAGATTTTAATTTATAATAGCGTTTCGTTGGTATAGGATATGCATGGGATTATGTGAATTAACATTAAAATTCTAACCAGCAGTCTTCCGACAGTCGAACTCAACAAACATAATGCGGATTATTATGCCAACCCTTTTAACTCAATGCCCCCGCTTCTCCACATGACGTGTAAAATCGCCTGGGGTTAAGGGGTTAACTGAAGAAAATACCCAAGCCCATGCCGCATTGCCTCTAAAAAGAGTTTTCCCCCCGTTGGGAACACGAGGTTCAAATAGTTGATTTCTATAGTTTGAACATTCAACATGACGGAAACCCGTTTCATCTATGGACCATGATACGATTGCTCAGCCTAAGGAGATGAAGCAATTAACATGCACGCACGCACACACACATATAAGCTCCAGCTGCATGTAAATGCATGACTGATCTTCTCCGTAAATTTTCATTTAAACATCCCGAATCCTAAACTTCGAAACGTGTGTCCAACTTTTTAACCTTAATCCTAACCCTAAACCTATAAATGTCACAATAATATCTTTTCTTTATAAAGTAAGACAGTTGGTTTCAGTTTTGTATTTTACTATACCCACGTGTAGTCTATGCGTGACGTCATCCGATACTTTTTATGGAAATCAACCGATCTTCTTTTGTTGCATGCACGGGCTAAATTTTCAGTTCCAGCCAATTGCTGGTTTGTCTTAATGTCAGAAACGTTACTTTTATGCTTCAGGTAATGTTAAGTTATATTTTTATGTACTGATTATACTCTTTTATTAGTAAACGGCAAGTCGACGTTTTTTGTTTGGCGGTCGGTGCACTTTCTTCTACCCCTAGCTGATAGAACCCAAGTGAAGCAAAGTGCTGTATTGAGAGTGACAGTGTGTTGTGTCAAAGATCAACGATAAACGCGTACTTTGACAACGCGACAATATTTTGAATAAAACCTTCTAATATTTTGAAGCACGTTTCACCCTGATTAAGTAACCACCTCTATTCGCTCGTAGCTTTAACGTTTGGCAATAAGCCATCCTGAGCATTTTAAAAATTTAGATCTGCTTCGGAAGATTCCGCCGTGTACCGGCGATTGTACATTGGTATTGTTTCATTTTTCGGACCTTTTTTTTTGTAAAGTATAAACTTTCAACGACTGATAAGTGATATGGTCACTAGGCGACGAGCTAAAACACATCAAGTAGACAAAATCTAAAATTTATAAAAAATATAGCATCAAGTTGGTAATTTCTCCGCAGTGCTACTTGCTAGCAGGAGATCAGAGATCGATAAGACGGACATGATAAGGGCTCTGCCGCACAGCGTCAAGCTGTGGCTAGGTTGTGTGTAACAAATTGAAAAATTAAGACACGAGAAGACAAGCGGAGATAACGACTTTCGCTGCAGGTGAGAGTTACTCACACAGAATCAGGTACGAGGCCTATATTTTCGTAGTTAAATTTCTACTATGATATTGCACAGTTTCAACGTACATTCATATAACTCTCATGAACGGTAAATACCATGTTATGAATGTTTTTGTGCATGTTAGTAAAGAGTCGCAGCGAGGTGTCCTGTTAACTTAAGAGTTGTAAGTTAATGATGTCGGTCTGTCGGTCAGAGTGTATTGGTTTGGCCAAGTTTTAGATATTTCGTATTGATGCAGACCGCTTTGTGCTTTTACTGGCTTGTTCTAGCTAGCGTTGCTTTTTGTGCTCTGACTTACTTGGATTGCTAGTCGATATCAGAACTGACAGTGCGGCATGCTCATAGTGAGGTTTATGAAAAAAAAATCATGCTCTTAATTTAATGTAGAAATATATAGTATAATAACGCATGTACGATATCGTATAAGGAACATATTGTATAGTTTACGTCTATTACCAATATGCACATGTTAACCTAGTATAGACAAAACTGATTGACGCGGACTGTATGTTGCTGTCACATTTTATACTATAAACACGCGAAATTTTGGTAAGGAAATTGTACATCCTATTGCAAAAAATTGTTAACCGGATTTCTATAAAGATTATACTACCGGCTTCGTGGAATTATGATTTATGTAGCCAAAATCTCGCCGGAATCATATACAATCACTTGTATCAGATAGTTGTAATTGTTGCCGTAACAAAAGTTGCAAATTTCCGATATATGTAGAAATCAGTCCATGCACCGCAGCTTATTGGTACTTAAATAAAAGTTTTATTAAAACAGAGTGTTTAGCGAGTTCATATATATATATATATATATATATATATATATATATATATATATATATATATATATATATATATATATTGTATAACGGTGTATTTTAACCCATTCGCTAATGCGTCAGCTGTTTGTCTTTTCTTTTTTATGGTTTAGATGCATGTTTTAAAGCAATACGGTCAATAGACTCGGGTCAGAGGGCTTATTGTCTTTACTATATAGTAACTATCCCACGTACTCTCTGCCAGTTTACGCACCTAAACCATAAATCTGGACTAGATTAATTGCTGCGTATGTAAACGCCACCCAAGCTTCTCTATTAGCTGGAGTGTGCGCGATATATCGGTCAGTGACATTTTAAACATTAACCATTTTCACAAGCTTTCATTTAGAGTTTTCTTGGAATCTACGTTAAAATTTAAAAAATACACAGAAAAATCTGGTTTTTGCACGTTGAATGTCAACCGATTCATTTTGAAATAAGCTGGTATATAACTTTGTAACTTGAAATTGGGCAATTGATATTTCTAGCTCGTTTTCAAATTTATCAGGCGGCAATGGGTTAAGATTTTCTCATTATAAACTACTGCAGTATACAAGACAAAGCATAAACCGAGAATAAACATCTTGAAACTGAAAATATGAGCTAAAACAAGACAACAAATGAAACGGTGATATTTCCACTTTATTTATCAACAGACCAAGTTATTGTAATAAAGTCGAAATATCACCGTTTTATTTGTTGTCTTGTTTTAGCTCATATTTTGAGTTTCAAGATGAATATTTTCAGTTTATGTTTAATTGTCTTGTATTTCGTTTTCAATTGTTGAGGAGACTGGACGCAGTTGTACAATGCAGACTGATTAAAAGTTAACTGAAACGGTACTCCATATTCACTTTTAAGTTCTGTAATGTTTAAATGAGTTTTCCTCTTTTTGTTTACTGAAGAAATCTCTAATCGGCAATCCCCATCAGCGTTATATAATTAAAAATTTTTTGCGTGTCAAACGCAGGTCTTTTTTTGACACGAGTAGATCAAAAATCTAAAAAATTATTTTTTTAAAGTCGGATTGACACATCAGATATTGCGGTTTTTGTGCGCGAAGGTAGTTTCACTGCAAAAAATTGCCAGCTGCTGAATTATTACAAGGAACTATCTCTGATTCGTACAAGTTTCTATAAATGTAGAGAAGTTCACGCACTTGTATTTCTTTTTGTATGCAGAGACCGTGGTTTTCATTGCGGGGTTTTAAATGTTTGTTTGTTTGATTAATATTATATATAAGAAAGCATTAACTAGAACTGCGGTGGTGAAACAAGGGGCGGAGATGTTGTCGGCATGTTTTGTAAGGAGATCGCACACTTAAATATTGATCAAGCGCTAGAAAACTCATTATAAAGAGTCGCGAATCTTGAGATCTATAGTTGACTTCTCTTATCGGCGGAATAACATGTTTTTTTTATATCGTCAGAAAGGCAAGATGTTGAAATTACATATGCATATAACAGGAAGAGGAAATTATGTTTGACTGTTTCATCGTCTATATACTGTATTATCTAGCTTATATAAATTATGCTTGTCTGCAACAACCGCGACAATAATCGCAAACTATTTGTATAATATTGAGATGCCCGCTTCTTTATACTTGGTATCGTAGACGTAACACAAATGGATGATATGGAACAAACAAATTGAAGATAGAATTGATTCTACTCTGTACAACACTACGCCTATGGATGTCACCAGTTTTTCTTCTATTTCGCAAACACTCCAGTTCGGCGAGCAAACATCGCACCTTACTCCTCACCACGTTCTCGCACGCCTGTTTGCTTGTTAAGTTCCCTAGGAGTCCCCAGATTTCGACCTTGTTTCCCATTCTCCCGGATGCTTGTCATAGCTTCCCGGAATTCACTAAATCTGGTAAAGTTTTCAAATTAACCAGAATTACTTATCAAAACTCCACCGAAAACTTTTCGATTTTTTTTTCAAATTCTATTGCACTTTTTACTTTTCTGTTTCTTTCTAACATTGTTAAAGTGTCACTAAGACGAAATTTTACCTATCATTTTTATTTCATCATTGTAAAATATACCCATCTACAACCTACTGTACGAAGTCTTAACTCGAAATTCAAAAAGGAGGCGCTGTTATTGCGATTAGAAGTCTTAAATTTGACGGCCGCCATTAACATTTCCAAAGTGCACTCTAGTGTAACTCGGGAAGGCCTTTGACGTCATTTTCTTAACAACAACATCTCATGCTGTAGAATTACTGTGGAATACAAGAGGTTGTCAGTGAATGAAAAATAAAATATTCCAGCATTCCGTCAACGCACACAGTTATACAGGATTGTAGTAATGAATATGATTATTCTGCAGGGATTGCGCAGCATAATATAAACCCAATTGACAAATCGTACGAGCAAATTGGGTTAGGTTTGTTCAGAACATAACGCGCCGACACGCGATGATGATTCCTAGTTTGTTCCAATCAATTTTCCATGAAGATTTTTAGAGCGACCTTACTACAAACAAGTGTTTTTCAGCGTAGTAATATACCTACTATTTGAAAGATTAACAAAACTTTGGAGGCAGAGCAGTCTCAGGTCCAAGTGAACCGTCGGAAAATATTAAAGCGAATATTTCTTGTCCCCTCACACCATACCATGCCACCATGGCACATAGTAAGTTCCACTTTACTTTTATTTAAGATTATAAAATATATCATGTAAGTAAAGCAAACGACAATGAAGGTTGAATTTGATGTATAATTGTATATATAAAATACATGTATGTACTGACAATTCATTTAGTATTTCAATTAATACTTAAAAGAAATGCTATTAGATGTTACAAAATAGATAGCATATAAACAAACTCAATAAATACACAGTCTGCTTTGCAAAGCAACAAAGCGTAAATACTAATCTAAATATTTAGCGGTAGAAAACATAAGAAATTTAACCAAAACAATTTACAAGCTGAAGCAGTTCAGCACATTATTGATGCGCCAGCTTTGCGAGCCACATCAACAGGCCATTCATGCAAATTGACAGAATTATATATACTGAGGCCAACTAGTTTACTAACGTTTTCTTTTCTGTCACTGTATATTTTCCAACATGAGTAAAATGCTCTCAAACTTTGAATTTCTATCTGCCAGCAGCATCTACAGCGACGTTCTTTGGACTTCACCATCTGGCATCAAATACAAGCTTGTCAGCTAGAGGCCTAGAGCCACATTCATACCACATAAAGATACAAACGAGCGCATCGTGAAAAACGTATTCCTGTCTCTAGCAGACTAATGCTGTCTTTCTCAAGAAGAAACCACGACGTCAGAATTGAAATGTTGCAGTTATATAGAAAATTCATTGTACTTTTCTTCGGCAATATCTTGTTAGTATTGGGCGATTATCGATCTCGTCAGCCGAAGCAATACAGTCATCGTTCTGGCAAATTCGGAAACCAGATTTGTCAAAATGGGCTACCAATATTCCAAACATACATTGGATGATTCCGTTTCAATCCATAGTCAGAACAACAACTAAATGATGATGAATTCGACATTTTTGTTGTCAAATTATATGCGCTCTCTTTGTTTCTTCCTTAGTCACGCAAGTCTGGGTTAAGAAAATGACGTCACAACCCTTCTCAGGTATCAATATTCACAGTGAAGAAAATTTTAATGGCGGACGCAATTTTCCGCATTTCAAACGTTTATAACTTTAAACCTATTGGTTTATATCGATTCAAATTTTGTACACGGGGTATTTATATCCCAATAAAGTTCGTCGAAGTTAAATTTTGGCAGAATTTTATGGCCGATTTTTCGTCTTAGTGACACTTTAAGATTTGGAGGCTCTGGGGACGAGAATGGGACTTACCCAGAGCCTCACTCGTACCCAGAGCCTTCGCCGCAACCTCGTTCCCAGGGCCTTTTTTGAAACTGGGAGGGCGGAAAAAAAGCCCTGGCATCGGCTTGTGGGCTTTGCGTTTTCATTGGATATATTGTACTCCAAGAACAAAAGAATGAATGAGAGAATAAAGCAAAACAATATGGGAGAACAAAAAACAAAGAAATCCATTTTAAGCGTTAAAGGGTTAATATAATTATACATAGATTTGTGCCAGTTATGATCAAATAACTTCAACGGGACCGCCATTACAATGAACTACAATGAACCGCATTACTCGGAATGATTTTGCATACTAAACTATATTGCTAAGTTGATTGAGACCCCAGTTTAAGTTACACTATATACCGCATTGCTTGCATATTGGTTATACTGATTTATATAAGGCATATTACTGAGCACAATCAAGCATTTTTTCCACACGAAAAATTGTTTATGAAATTTTTATTCAATATTCAACCTAATTAAACTAAAATTTAATGGCTTGGTCTTTGTTCTATAACCGGCAATCTTTCCACAAACTTTCATGAAACCTGGCGACAACAAGACAAACAAACCGACAAACAGACAAAAAAACAAACAAACAAACAAACAGACAAACAAACAAACAAACAAACAAACAAACAAACAAACAAACAAACAAACAAACAAACAAACAAACAAACAAACAAACAAACAAACAAACAAACAAACAAACAAACAAACAAACAAACAAACAAACAAACAAACAGACAAACAGACAAACAAACAGACAAACAGACAAACAGACAAACAGACAAACAGACAAACAAACAAACAGACAAACAGACAAACAGACAAACAGGCAAACAGACAGACAAACAGACACACAGACAGATAAACAGAGAAAAAGGCAAACAGGCAAACAAACAAACGAACGAACGAACGAACGAACGAACGAACGAACGAACGAACGAACGAACGAACGAACGAACGAACGAACGAACGAACGAACGAACGAACGAACGAACGAACGGACGAACGAACGAACGAACGAACGAACGAACGAACGAACGAACGAACGAACGAACGAACGAACGAACGAACGAACGAACAAACAAACAAACAAACAAACAAACAAATTCACAGGCAGATATAACGCACTGCAGCACGACACTGCAGTGCTATAGCCTGCCTCGCCGGTACTGGCCCTCGCTCTCGCTATTCTTTGCATATTTAGGACGGTCGACAACTCAAATACTCCCCAAGACATGTACATAACCTGAGATGCAGACAGGGCGAGGATAAGATTTTCTCATTGAGGTAATACAGGCTAAAAACCGAAATGAAATTGAAACATGTTTAGTTGTCCACTTGTCCCGACTGACTGAATTAATTGCTAATTTGCGATTCTAAATCAGCTCATGCAATAATCGCTATAAACATATATAGTTAATTATGAGAAGATGAGTAAAGGATAATACTCGATCTCTTCTAGTCAAACTCCCAATAGTTCAAACTAATCAAAACCAGGCACCGTGCGTTGAGGTAGTACCCGCCTGGGCACTGTGCTCGGATACGGGCACTATTGTGAACACGTTTTCATAGTGCTGGAGTGCCCAATATTCTCAAAAGTTACTCAATATTCCTTGTAATTCGAATCCTCAAGGCCACAAAATAGCTACAAAACCCATGAAAAGCTTTCTGTGTGAACGCTTATCAGTCCAGGGCACCGTGAATGTGAACAAGTGTCCCGTACCCAAGCACCGTACCCGGGCACCGTAGTCAGAATCACTGATCTCTATATACAACTGGATGGGCCATTGGGCCGGATTTTGCGTGCCAGTTGTATGATGACGTGACCACTCCCCAAGATGGCTGCCACTGAAGTTCGTAGCTTTCGTAGATTGAAAACAGACAAAAAGAGTTATTTTAAGAAAATTTAAACGAATGTAAGGACACAAGAAGTACTTAATAAGGTTTAAGACGTTAATTTCTTGCATTTGTTTCTGTTACTAAGCTGTAAAACCTTTAAATTTCGTTGTTTTCTTCAGTGCCGACAACGAAGAAACTTCACGATAATATAAACTGAAAGACAGACTATAAAATCTACGAAAATTCAATTACAAGTCTTTTATAGTAATCTTAATGCCTTAATAAAATTTCGTGTTGTGTACTTGCCATCGTTTGACTGTATTTATTGTTAAACAGTGAAAACTAAATGAACCGGCATCTGTTGTTTGCTTTACGGCTTTTCCAACTCCCCCGGCACTGCACACATAATATTCCTACCCCCGGATAATCTGACCGTGCTGACGTCAAGATTACTCATGCTAGTCAACTTTAGGATTGGGGACAAGTTCTAAGGCAATCTCGTACCCAGAGCCTGCGATCCTTTTGGTCAGTACCAAGGAACGGAGACTCTGGGAAACTCCGATGAAAAAGTCCCCAAATCGGGGTCTTTGGTCCCAGTCCTCTGGTTCCCAGTTCCTCATAATTTGTAACTGTCATGTTGATGATCGTTCGCTAGTCCGAAGACCAGGGAAATATTTGTTTAACGATGAATAAAGTCAACATGTTTTACAAGGCTCTCGACAAAGCATTTCGTGTAAGAATGGCCATTCTTTGCTTTTCTCCTAATCGTTGACCAGACGATTTTCGGCTCAGCTGCTCAGGTAAGGAATTGTACTTTCTGTTAGGAATTTTGGCTAAATTCTATCGACCTAGCATTCTCTAATGTTATTTTTAAAGTTCTGAGACGAAACTGCGAAGAAATATGGGACGAATCAGACGACAGATGTTTGTTTGGCGACAAAGTGACAATAATAATAGTTTTAAGTTGTTATTTATCGGGATTTTCACTGTTTTGAATTATTTCATGTGTTCAATAGTATATTGGGTTTGTCGTTTATAATTATGTGTTACAGAACGTTGATAAATCAATTAAACAAGTTAGCAATGTGCACAGAATTTTAATTTTCACTGTTATTTATTGCTGGGTCGAGATTGATTGAACTAACCAATCAGATGTCGAGTTTCATCCGAGTTGCCCAGAGCCTCCGTTCCTTGGTACTGACCAAAAGGATCGCAGGCTCTGGGTACGAGATTGGTTCTAAGGCTGAAATGCGTCATATGTTCCACTACGTAAGATGGCGTCGGCGACTGGCACGAAATGTCTGTGTGCTATTTATTTGGTAACAGTTTTTAATTTTGAGAATGTTTAACTATGCCTAACATTTAGTTTTATTCTTTTTCCGAATTGTTTAATCACGTATTTTGAACTCTCAAACTTGTATTTTCCATTTTTCAAGAAACTGTATGGAACCATCTTAAGTATCCAAGCTGAATATCCAGTGCCATTGACTCAATTTCTTTGATTATATCTTCACTTATATCGTCCACTTATATCTTCCTTCTGTTTTGGGGAAAGCCAAAAAATTTTCTATAAATAAGATCTCGCAGCACAAACTTACTTTTATCCAAACCTTGATAGCCGACTTTGTTTTTGAACTGAGAAGAACGAAAAAAAGTGAAAACTTTAGCCGAGATCGAACGTTTTCTTACCGGAAGTGCACAAAAGAATGCGTGTTAAGGCTAGTTTCCACTCAGGAAAATCTTCCGCAGGACCAGAACGGACAGGAAAGTTTTCTTTGTGTTAAAGTCATTAGTTCCGACCGAGCTAGAGCTCACAAGACAAAGAAAACTTTCCTGTCCGTTCCAGTCGGAAGATTTTCCTGAGTGGAAACTAGACTTTAGTCAACTGTTTTCAGGTTTTTCTTCGCTCTTGAAGGGTCGGCGTTAGATATATTAAATCATATTAAACTATTGTAATTCACCCGTCGAAGACTGCAGACTGGCAGTCGAAAGCTTGTAACTTAAATAAATATTTTAAACCAGAGAACGTCTAAAATCCTAATATGAATAATCCTGCATGGTTTCGCTTCAAACATCTTTAAATTAGTTTATTTATTTTTTTAAAATTATTTTTCATTCCGCAACCCATTCCACATGCCATTCCACAGAGTCATTCCTCCTTTTACATTCACCGGAGTTTTTGTGAGTGTTTATTGTTAATATTGTTTAGGGTAAATGTATTTATGGTTATAGAATTAGGACCAGTCCATTGAAAGACTATATACAGTAATGAACACAAAAATTCAGAAAGAACTGCTAAGCCTAGTGTTTTATATTGTTTGTAGACCACATGGCTTATACCAAATACCAGTTTCGAGTTGTTAGCATAATTTAATAACATTGTAATTCACCCGTCGAAGACTGCAGACTGGCAGTCGAAAGCTTGTAACTTAAATAAATATTTTAAACCAGAGAACGTCTAAAAACCTAACTTAAATAAACTTGTTGATAAACGGACTAGACCCAAATAGTGAAAAGCCTTGTCCAACACACCCCTCCCCCTCTTTTACTATTACTTTACAGAATACTTTATGAACATGTTCTTGATAAGTTAAGACGACTTACACATTTTTGTGCCCAACCTCATAACTTTTCTAACAGTAAGGACTCTAGCGGATGTTTAAACTAGGGCTACCGCATCCTAAATAGTACTCTGCCAACTAGCACATGATAATAGGTCAATTTAATGTTGTATAGTTGTCAAACGAAATTATACGTTTCTCTCTGACGAAGGGCCTTCGCTCGAAACGTTAGACTCCTACGTTCTCTGTTTCGGCAGTATATCTAACCTTACTATATTTCGATTGTTGTTTCTACACTGCCTACACAGCACGCTACTTTTATTATACAGATCGAGGTTGATAACGATAATCCACGCTTTTTACTCAATATTCCTTGTAATTCGAAGCCTCAAAGCCACAAAATACTGAGCTACAAAAGCCATGAAACGTTTTCTGTGTGAACGCTTATCAGAAGCGATAAAAAGCCGACCACACAGCACGTACCCCCACTACACAATAGTTTTGACTCCAGATTATAATAGAACATTGCGGGGGGGGGGTCCTTTAGTTGACAGTGGGTGGTCCTTTAGTTGACAGTGGGTGGTCCTTTAGTTGACGGTGGGTAGTCCTTTAGTTGACAGTGGGCGGTCCTTTAGTTGACAGAATTAAGTCTCCATGCTGAATATCCAGTGCCATTGACTCAGTTTCTTTGATGATATATTCCACTTATATGATCTTCCACTTATATCTTCCTTCTGTTTTGGGGGAAGCCGGAAAATTTTCTATAAATAAGATCTCGCTGCTTGTTCACAGGCACAAACTTTTATCCAAACCTTGATAGCCGACTTTGTTTTTGAACTGAGAAGAACGAAAAAAAGTGAAAACTTTAGCCGAGATCGAACGTTTCTTACTGGAAATGCACAGAAGAATGCGTATTAAGGCTAGTTTCCACTCAGGAAAATCTTCCGCAGGACCAGAACGGACAGGAAAGTTTTCTTTGTCTTGTGAGTCGGAACTAATGACTTCAACACATAGGAAACTTTCCTGTCCATTGATTCCTATCCTGCGGAAGATTTTCCTGAGTGGAAACTAGCCTTTAGTCAACTGTTTTCAGTTTTTTTTTTGAACGGTCGGCGTTAGATCATATATTAAATCGTATTAAACTATTTAGACTTGCTCCAAGTCCGCCTCTTAGCGCTAGTTTCTGCGGGCGGGTGGAATGGGGGCGACCGAAAGGTCAAAAATGTCGAAAGGTCAAAAAAGTTTGAAAAGGACTTTGAGAAAGTCTATAAACTATTGCGCTAACAACTCGAAACTGGTATTTGGTAAGCCATGCGGTCTACAAACAATATAAAACACTAGGCTTAGCAGTTCTTTCTGAATTTTTGTGTTCATTACTGTATATAGTCTTGCAATAGACTAGTCCTAATTCTATAACCATAAATACATTTACCCTAAACAATATTAACAATAAACACACACAAAAACTCTAGCCAGCTAGTAAACCGGCTTTACCGCCCAGTTTATACGCAAATCCAACCTACGAGCGGCAGAGACTAATGAGCGACCCAAACAAAAAGTCTCTAACCGCCCCCAGTCAGTACTTATTCACATCTTTTGGATGATCTATATATAGTGTAACTAGTAATTGATAGAGCTCTGGCTCTGGTAATTCCGTTGCTGGCCCTGGTGATAACTTGTCTTGAGTTTTAGCTGATTCTCCATCTCGAAGCCGAAAGTGGGTGTTATTAGACAATGTCTGAAAATCAAATAAATGAAATCTTCTCTTCATGTCTCTCCGAGCATGCATGAGTGAGTTTGACTTCAACTAAAATCTGCCGAAAAAGACCTGTCCTCATTCGCGCAGCATACAGTGTGATCGTTTCCGTCTGAAGAGCGCGCGGACCGGTTTTAACAAATTCTACACTAAACAGTGAACTGTGCATGGGTTTCTAAGAACAGCTCAGATTATTTCAGCAGACCTTGATAGTTGAAGTCTGGATATATATGCGGCACTGTAGCTGTAGGATAATATACTGCATATAAATCGCCAAATCAGCGCTGAATCTATATTAGAAAAGTTCCTCCATGCTAATATATACGTTACGACCCACGGATCGAGTTAATGTTATTGCGTGGTGAATTTTAAACTTTGAGCGACATATACGGGTGATTAAAAATATGAACCCAAGCATGTCGAAGATTAGCCTGCGTGCACGAAGATCTGCATCCGTTTTCCGGCTTCGGCTATATATCACGTCTGTGTGACTGCATGCGTTTCACTTTTCATCACGTATCATTTATGATGGCTTCCATTGCCGTGCAGGAAAAATAAAATTACGTAAGCGACTCATTGACCAGCGGAAAGAAGTAAGAATCGAGGCTGCACCTTTTCACTTTTCTCTATGTGGCGAAGAAAATAACAAACGGAGCCGAACTCTATCTTCCTTCGTACATATGAGGTGATTACTGTGGCGGGCTTATCTGCGAAAACAGCTGAGATCCGCGTCATTTGACAAATCACAAGACAAACTGGTAAGATGCACCATGCAGGCGCAATTAACCGGTCACAATAAACGCAACAGTTCTAAACAATAAACAGGAGCCTGCTCCAAGTCCACTAGGCGGCTATATAACACGCTAAACACTGAATGATCCATTTCGTGTCAGGGTTAGAGTAATTTGTTTTGGACGGGATGAACTGGCCAATCACTACCGATTAAGGTTCTTAAACTCATCACATTGTCTTTTCCGAACTGCTTGGCAGTTTCTCGTATGCTAATAGCCTGATAATAATAACACACATGCACTTCTCTTCGTAGGAGACCAAGTGATGTCCAACTAGAGGCATATACTGAGATGCCCGTCAAGAAAGGATTTATGTCACCCCAAAACGTTTTTATCGAGAACATCATAAGGAAATTTGACGGTTCGCGTAAGTATAGACGACTTTTTGTTTGTTCAAGGATTAAATAACGCACTACCGAATGCGGTATTATGTAGCGTCTGGAGATTATAATGTTGTTGACCCGTTGTTCGTTCCTAATTGAACAGCTGAAAGGAACTTCATCTTGGGAAATGCTCAGTTAGAAAACATCCCCATTGTTTACTCAAACGATGGCTTCTGTACACTCACTGGTTACCGTCGAACAGACCTGCTTCAGAGCTCAACCAACTGCGACTTTCTGTGCGGACAAGGAACAGACCCCATTGCGGTTCAAACGATCAGAGATGCTTTACGAGGAAGTGACGAGAGGAAGGTTCAAGTTTTGTACTACAAGAAAAACGGTAGGTTTACTCATAATGTTGTCTTGTATTTCCAGTATACGAATGAAGCACACGTTCGTGTGTTAGCAGTGAAATTAAAGACGGCTTAACTATGGACTGTCAATACTAACTAGTGAACAGAGAAATGGTAATTTAAACGGCCGCTGTTTCCCATTGTGACATTGCTGTATGGAGTATAAAAAAATAGAAGACCTCGCAGTTGACCACAACACTCGCGTTCATAAAACTAATAATCGTGGATTGGAAGACCATATGCATTCCAATCAATGATTAATTATAATTTTGTATCGGAACGCAGGAATTTGTAGAGCTTCATATATATAATTAAACGAACATTGTCGTTTGTGTATATACGGTATTGGATGTTAAGCTATAGGTACGTAGCACCGGGATATCTGCATGATCTATACTTTTCATTAGCTTGTCCGGCGCTGTCAAACATAAAACCCAATGAAGTTGTGTTAATTGCAACGGGAAGTGGACAACATGCATCTAATAATTTGTTTGTCTTTTATCGTTCGTGTGAGGCGCCGTGCGGCCAAGTGCAAACGAGGATGAGAGTTGATGAGAGTTGGCAAGCGAGAGTTTGTCTGAGAGTTTTCTCAACTCTCATGCCCCGGTCAAACGAGGATGAGAGTTGATAAGAGTTGACGATATATGAGAGTTGACGAGTTGACGAGAGTTGTAGGATTTACCGCGCGTAGCAGGGAGACTAGGAACGAATTTCGAGGTAAACAAAGTTCTCTCATGAACTCTCATACCGTAATTATTCGAATAAACGCCGCGGCGTTTATTAAATTTTTGGCGCTTCAGGTGCGGCGTTTATTCGAGGGCGGCGTTTATTCGAGGGCGGCGTTTATTCGAGGGCGGCGTTTATTGCAAATTTTGTAACAACAACTGTGAATTTATTAAAAAACTAAGAATAAAATTCATATGTCTTTTAAATATATATAAATATATATGAAAATTGAACTGTTCACTGTCTTATATAATGACTAAGTTTCATTCTATTTCAATGTCACTGTCTCCTTCGTGGTCCGAGTCTAACAGCTGAATAGTAGGGCATGCCTCTTCAACATCGGAAGACGTGTATTCTTCAGTGTCGAAAGGATTCGTTTCTGGCTCGTCGAGAATATCCAGTTGTGATTTCAGGACGGCTTGTCCAGTGTTGCACGGTGCTTCAGGTGCGGCGTTTATTCGAGGGCGGCGTTTAATAATATTTTTGCTTGTCCCTGCGGCGTTTATTCGAGGGCGGCGTTTATTCGAGGGAGGCGTTTATTCGAATAATTACGGTATGCCAACTCTCATGACCGGTCAAACGAGCAAAAACTCTCATCAACTCTCATTAAAATTTGAACCAGCTCAAAGTTGATGAGAGTTGATAAGAGTGCATGAGAGTCGATGAGAGTTGGTCAAACGCGACCGAGAGTTGCAACTCTCATCGACTCTCATCAACTCTCATCCTCGTTTGACAATTGAACATGACCATCTTCAGGACTAGTTTGGAACGCGTCTTGATCGTTGTTTTTAAAATGCTTTTCAATCGACAGTCACGTATTACCTGCATCAATCACAGTCCAATATTTTTATCTTATTAGAGTAATATAAAGGTAATGTGGTGCCTAGGCAGTGTGCTATGATGTATAGGAAATCTTAAAGATAGTCTTTTCTGAGCTTTTAGAGAAACAAAATACTGATGTTTCGTGCCAAAGGCAAAGCTCTTTTTGTCGAGTTACATAACTATGATCAGAGTAAATGATGACTTATACAATATCTGGGATATTCACTCATGCAGCTGCATCAGTCCATATTCTCAAATTTTTATGCCTCCAGCGATTTGGCACATGTTGGCTATGGTATTCTATGGGTATGCATGCTGTAATAAGCTGCGCTGTGATTGGCCGAGAGCCATGCCTTTATACGAAATATGGCTAGCCCTTGTGCTCATCTGATTCTAGTTGCAAGAACTTATAGTCGACTTATTACGATAAAAATAGTTCTTCGTTGGTCTTGTTTGTTTTGGAAATATCTTGTAATAGAAAAGAAAAGTCAGAAAACCTTTTCCTATATAGCTCAGCCATGCATTGTATATATTTATAAATGTCGTTAATTGAAAATTATTTTTGATCTGTTAATTGCATGTAACGTCGTTTATTAGAAGGAACATTTTGTTGAATTTCTTACGCGAAAATTAACGAGTTCAAAACGAGTCAATTGATATGTATACATAAAAGAAAATTAAATTTGGCGGACATTAATAACTAATAGGTGGTGTGCAACCAATCCCTTGAGATTCGAAGGACAAAGACATTTTCGCCATGTTGGATGATATTATAATTGCAGATGATGAAAATCTTTTGAAAACGTCAACCAACATGGCGGCAATGACGTAAGATGCACACCAGCAATAAGTGTCAGAATAATTCTCGGCAGAGAAACACCAAGAGAAAATTTAATGATTTTCCTATATTATACTATATACACGCACCGAATTACACGGCCAAGCCAACGGAAAATGTTTCGACTCATGTGGGATTTACTTTAAAAGTGGAATCCCCGGCGAAAGTGCATGCGAGTTCAAATCTCGACTGAACAAATTTTCCCGTTGACTTCGGCGGCGGTGTAAGAAATCTGGCGAAATCATGAAATATTTTCTTAATGAATGTATGGTCTATTGAGTTTTTGAAAACACGTATGAAAGTTTGAGAGCTCGCAAATAGTTGTATAGACATCAGTCGGACACCGTGTTTTTTGCCGCCATTTTTCATTGCCCGAAATTTCATATCAAACTTAACCCTATTCGCGTGAACATTTGAGTTAACTAGTGTCCAGTGCCTTGTGATGAGATTGATGACGCGCCATTTCACAACATTAGAGACCTTAAGATACCCTGTCCCTGGGTTCGGTTTACGGGTACGGGTATACCACCATTTTTGTTTACTCGAAAAAGATACCTTAAGATACCCTGAGTTTGGTTAACGGGTACGGGTAATTTACCCGTATCCGTAGTCGTATGTACGGGTAGACCATGATCTACCACGGGAAAACGGGTAGATATTACGAGTAAACAAAAATGGCGGTACCCGTACCCGTAAACCGAACCCGGGGTGTCTTAAGGTCTCTAATGTCAAAATGGCGGAGAGAAATCGATTGTTCGATGGAAATAAACAAATTAACAAAAACTGTGTTCTGTTCCTTCATTTACAAGTTACATACATTCAGACATGCTTATATACAAAAGGAAAATATAATTGATATTAATTGCCGATGACTTTACTTGTGGTGTTGTGTTTCGAAACTGTGTTTCACGATAGTTCCCTACCGTGAACGTCAGGGTGCTTTCAAAGACAACAATCACGGCTAGCTGAGGGACAGACCACGGGACAGACGAAGCATAAAATTTATTTCCCAACCAACGAACATTTATAATAACTATTTATTTTCAAACTTCACTCTTCAGTGTGATACCAAAGTTTTTAGATTGTTGAGAAAATCCTATATTTAAACACTACGGCATGTAAAGTTATCACTATCAGTTCGACGATGCAACAACGCATGGAACTTGTTCCTGCTTGTTTATTTAAATACAGCAGAAATTAATCCTCGTTCTTCAGATAGTTTAGATTAGTTTAGATTATTCGTGTTTATAGTTTCAAGTTGGGGAAATATTAGAATCGAATATTCATTTCGAGAATTTATTTTCTCGTGTTCAATTTAATTAGTCACTCCAAACTAAATAGTCTACACGCCATTCAGTGTTCCCCATCAATGTGTACAGCCAGATTTGTCTAACCCCCCGCCCAAAAAACCCCAACAAAAACAAAAACAAAACAAAACAACCCCAAAAAATCCCCAGGATAAACGTTAATGATTTAACCTAAAATGTGCTGTCAATTTGTACAGTCAAAGATAAAAAAGATAAATCCATTTATTTTAGTAACTTTAGATTTTCGTGTGACGCAGAGTTTTGGGCCACTGCATGTCACTGAGGAAAATATGCTTCCTAGCTACACGCTGAAAAGTTACATTCGCCGCCAAATTTCCGTTATAACAGATATTTTTACAATGACAATTCTAATGAAAATTGTGGTTGTTTATCTCTATTTTAGTTGCATATAGGCACAGAATAAAGAACTGAGTTCTTTATTCTGTGATATAGGTCTCGATTTAGGTCAGTGGCTTTGGGTTTATAGTCTTGAGGGAATAAATTAAAAGAATAATTCATGGACGCTTTGAGATACGGAATTTATCTTTTCAGGCGTTGTGTTCAATTTTATCAGCCACCAGGCATATAGTCTAGTCGAGAAGTGTATCTATCACTCTGAAAAATCTCGTACACCGGCCTTGTAAACGTGTAAACGTACGAGAAGATAAATTACGTGTAAAAATATCAGTTTAACGATTCAGTGGCAATGGAAATTGTGCTTGTTTATCTTCTTTGAGACTGAATACAGAAAAAAAACGAGTTTCAGTTTAAACCTTGTCTACACGTTTTGTTTTTGTTTGAAAACAGCAACACTTTTTTTCCGCGAGAACAGGAAAACGGCGTTTTCGAAAAGTTTTAATTTTGAGACCGTCTTAATTCAAAAACGTCTTTCGTTTTATCGGTTTATGTGTGGACCGTGGACCGGTGGACGGAAGGCCAATCTGTAAAAAAATGTTGCCGGTTTTCAAAAAACCGAGTGAAATAAACACTGATTGCAAACTAATACACGGACAGTCTTCCATGGACGCTTTGCCTTTGATCAAATTGAACACACAAAGATAACTTCATTATCTGCGCGATCATGTATTTAGATTTTCTAAATCTCCGCGCCGCCCATGCATTTTCCCGGAAAATCTTAACATAGTATTTTATCATTTTTGGCTTGGGAAAATAGCCATCAGCGGATAGCGCATATTTTTTGACCATGTAAATATTTGTATAGATGCCGCGATGATTACTGAATGTTTTTTTCCTTTGTTATGTTACTCTCCTTATCTATTTTTCATGTATTCAGGTACCACGCTAGGCAAAAGGTTTTATTCAATTTAAATCAACCAGGGCAGGTGTCCCAGTTAATTTGGAACCCCCCGTTGGCGGTTTTGGACCCCCCTCCAAAAGTTAAATATATGTATTGTGAACACAATAATATAAACGAAATTCATAATAGCGAACAGTCTGAAGTTTTTTTGTCACTTTTATTAGTGATAAAGAACACAAACCGTAAAATAGAAACCACTACCAGAGTTAGTAAAAGCGATCTCCACGCTCTCCATAGCACGGTGAAGAACGCTGGTGATTTATACGATCGAGCTAACAGCGTATAGAATAAATAAGATATAATTCAGTTGCAATGGATATACCAGGCGGGAAACGTAAGAACTAATGTTGTGATATACATTTTTCAGTGTGTTTTTTTTATCTTTTACATATTTGGTCATAAGCGATTATACCTGTTGAAACTTTCTTAACAAAACTAACTATGCATATAGGCGTAGAGTAGACCCCGGAGAAATCTCATTGGTGGGGCTGAGCCCCCCCAGAAATTTTGCAGCAACTGACTCATCAATCACCATTCACAAATTATAGTTACTCGTTAGGTTAAAGTAACTGTTACAGCCTCATTCCTGTCAGCCAAAAGCACCCATATACAGTGATAAGTCAACCCAGTAAACACAACATCGAGAGATTGTTGAAATGTGTTGTATTTTAACTAGTTTTTATGACATTTCATGACCTTCAGTGTTCTTAAAAATCACCCTTCAGAATGCAGGAAATGGCATTTCCAAGACTCTAAATTTCAAAAATTTCTGGGGGGCATGCCCCGGACCCCCCACGAAAAAATTCTTAGAAAAGCCCTGTTCAGCACTTCAGCCCCCCTAGACGAAAACAAAACTCTACGCCTATGTAACTGTATATACATTTTTTAGCGATGTTTATTTATCCTTGTAGTTGTATACATATTTTCCATTTGGTAACTTTCTAGTTTTTTTGTAGTACTAACTCAGTTTAATAATAGTGTTAAGATTTTTGAATTTAGATAATGTTACTGGCAATAGAATTTTATTTGATGCATGTACGTCAACGAACCAAATTTTCGAACTATGAAAATGTCGCCCAACAATGTTTTCTATTGGGTTTATAAGTGGCTTTGGATATGAAAATTAATGAATGTAACATATTCATCATTTCTGGGTTGTTTTGGGTATAAAAAGTGTTTAAAAAAAGGGGGGGGGCTCCAAATCTACTGGGGGGACCAAATCCGCTGTGACACCGGTTCTAGGAGGGCAACGTTTGCATTGCATGAAAACCTCATCTATAAACTTCGCTTTTAACATGTATAAGCGAGGAACGTATTGTCTACAACCCGAGAATAATTTATTGGGACACTAAAGCATCAAATAACTTCGTCATTACCTCTTTTACTACCGTGAGATAAATAACGTTCTTTTCCCCTCCCCACCCTCCACCAAGCAATGTTGATTTCCAGGGAACACTTCTGTGATCGGAGGGGGAAGGAGAGGGCACATTTTAAAGATAAGTCGCGTGCACACAAAAGTCACCTGACACACCTCACTTTGTAATTTGTGTCTCACTTTGTAATTGTAGATGACCACGTATATGACTACTCGTATATCACATCGAGTATATCACATGATAAAACATGACATGGCATGAGAAGACATGACATGACACGACATGACACGACAAGACATGATATGTAAAAACATGACCTAGCATGACAAGACATGATACGACACGACAAGATATGACATGACATGACAAGACATTACACGAAACAACACCGCATGCATGTCACGATACGACGTAACATGACATGTAAAGACATGACATGACGTGTAAAGACATGACATGGCATGACATGACATGATACGACATGACAGGACATGATATTACATGACACGACAAGACATTACACGACACGTGACATGACATTATACGACACCGCATGTCACGATACGACGTGACGTGACATGACAAGACATAACAAGACATGACATGACAAGACATGACAAGACATGACATGACACGACACGACACGACACGGCATAACAGACACGATACGACATAACAAACACGACACAACATGACACGACATGTGATGACAAGACTTGACATGACACGAGACGACATGACACGACACGACACGCCACATAATATATATAAGATTACAGCATTGACTATCACAAACATTATATAAATAATATTAGAGGCGTTCCTTCTAATAATTTTGAATTAACGAGTATTGTTACGAGTTCCCCTTGAGGGGAAAAACGGGTTGATGATGATGATGATGATGATGATGATGATGATGATGATGATGATGATGATGATGATGATGATGATGATGATGATGTAAGCAGACTAAAATATGACACGACACGACACATAACACGATATAACACGGTTATATTGACAAAATATATTAATAATTTCAGATTATTTTCCTTATTTAAAGTCAGTTGTATTGACAAATATATTAATAATTTCGTATTATTTTCCTTATGCAAAGGAGCAATTATAGGCCTAGTCAAGATCTGTTTGGAAGTGGGCCTACAATCTGCCACTATTCGCACTAAGCTTATGTTCCTTCTAAATATATAGGTACTGCATTTCTATGCTCAGTATTAATCGCTCCCATCAAGAACGAGAATGGCGCTATTATTATGTACATCGTTAATCTTGAGGATGTCACAAGTTCTCCCGACCTCGATGATGTTAATATCGGTAAGCAACTGTTCAATATTATTTTGATTTTACTTTTTCCTTCCCTAGGGCGGTTTATAAAGGAATAAATGACCTTTCCAGTTATTCAGTCAAGTGCATTGGATAAGGATTGGACTAATTTGGTTTTTTATTTGAGTTTATCTTATTCGAAATCATTTCTATTAAGATAATTGTGTTTTATAAATAATGCTAGAAGAGAAAAATTGGATACCTTTGTTTTATAGCCCATCTATTTGTACAAGAAATGCCCACGGCCCACCCCAAAAAACGGCCAACCCAAACTGATGAAAATAATATCATGACCCATCCATATTCCCTCAACGAGTTATTATTTGATATATACCCAGGGAAGTATTGGGTATGATATTACAACATGATTACAACGCACAATTATAAGCCCTAATCAAAGAGAACGCAAGTCATCGCAAGTTAGCTTACAATGACTTGCGATGCCACCAGTCAAACGTCGGCACAAGTCGTCGCAAGTTCTTCACTTCCGCTAGTTCCCACGCCTTTTCGCAAGTTCTCGTCGTAATTTCTATGGCGACGGAGCACAAAAGACTTGCATCGACTTGTGTTTTGTGTTCAAACGTTTCGCAAGCTCTCGTAAGTTGAAGAAAACTTGCGATGAAATTTGAACAAGATAAAATTAGTCGCAAGCTAACGCAAGTCACCGCAAGCTGGCGGTCAAACGAGACACAAGCAAGCACAAGCTAAAACTTGCGATGAGCCGATGACTTGCGTTCTCGTTTGATTAGGGCTTATATACGATAAGGTGTCCTCTATGCGCACGCTCTGATTGACTGGGCTTCGTGCATTTATAAGAGTATGAAGATCATGAATAAAGTAAAATGGCGTGGAGTGGCGTATAGGCTGACGTCACCTGGCGGGAAAAGCTAGCGAACTTTCAAAACTGTCCAAGTTTTAGTTTTTTGTTTTTTTCTTCTTCATATTTTATCCCCGAGCCGAGCGACGGGCCGAAGGCCCGGAGCCCGGTGAGGGTGCTAATCTCGACATGCGTGGAGTCCACTTTACACGCGTGTAAAAAAAAGCGAGGGAGACAAAATCTGGGAAATAGTTTATATATATATATATATTTATTATACAACTGCATTAAAAACTGTCCAAATAACGCTAAAAATGAGTACAAATATACAGCGATATTTGGATAGTTTGTTATTTGGATAGTAGAAAACTTGTAGAAAACCGGTTTGACAGATTTTGTTAGCCAATCAAATTTATCAGTCGGGAACTACTTCATGTATGCTTATTATTTTGTCCTGGTTTTGTCCTGGTGCAAGTCACGCTCTACTTCTCTGGCTTATTTAGAGTTTTCTTTTTCCATAAAAATTTGTTGGTCAGAGCTGTTGTATAATAAATCTCTTATTAGATGTTTTGGTGTGTAGTATCGCTGTATATTTTTACTCGTTGTTTGTATTTTGACTCGCCCTGCGGGCTCGTCAAAATACAGCACAACTCGTAAAAATATACAGCGATACTACACACCAAAACATCTAATAAGATCTAAATATATATATATATATATATATATATATATATATATATGTTTGGTACGACGTCACGCGGTAAGAATAGTTGGGCACTGGTGACTAGCGACGAAGAAAACTATGAACTCCTCAAACAAATAGTATTTTGCTTTCGTTTATTTAAACGAACCGAAATGGAGCACGAAGAAAAGAAGGATACAAACAACCCGTTTAATATATCTTGAAGAGAAACCAAAGAACTTGAAGAAACCAAACGCCGTATGGTATTAAAACAAAAACTCGATCTGCAGTCACTCACTCCGTGGTCAAATATAACGGTAGGACTCTTGTTATATTTTTCAAGTTTTCGCTTTAATAACCTATAGTAAACAATATACAGCTTCACGTTTTCGTGCTTTCCCTTTGCTCGTCCAAACCATAAATCAGCTTAACTAAAGCTAACTTAAAACACTACCTTTATAAGCTTATGTAGACGTGATGTTTTTCATTGGCATTACTTCATTACTTTTATTATTAAATACTCATCACTCATGGCCATGGGCTTTGGCGATTTTTTTGGCTGTATTTCTAAATTTTCGACTGAAACGTCTGTTTAATACTGCTTTCAAGAATTCGATTCTACCGAATTGTTTTTATCTCGGACTCTATTATAAATTTTTTGAGCTGTTGACTTTTAATTCTGCCTTTGCAAAACATGTATGCATAGGGAAGCCATTTAAAGCTTGTTAAAAATAATCCCTTTTGCAACCTCCTAAAAACATATTTTGTACAACCAGAATTTAATAATGAAATCTAAGTTTTGCTTTGATATGTTAAATCAGTTTAGGCATCTTATCCATAAATTATAGAATGATCTTGAGGATTATCATTTGTTTTTATATCTGTTTGTTTTTATATTGGCTGTATCAGGTGTGCTTATTTTAATCAGGGTGGGTGGGTGGGGGGTGTTTCAAGAAAGCATTTAATAAAAGCGGGCGAGGGGTTGTTGCATTCATGTATTTCTAGTAAAAAAAATAAAACACACCGCTCCTGTGCATACGTACTCTTATAAAGGTACATTTTTGTGATTTGACGTGGTTTGAACTCGAAAGAAATATATCGGCTATCGCCTCGTGCCATGCACTGATCTCTACACAACTGGATTGCCCATCCTTTATGGTCAGCAGTAAATGTTTTGAAGCCATTAAACTCTAAGTAAACTGGAACGATAACTCGATGGTGTATCATGAAGCCAAAAATGGCGGACATGGGGGCCGCCATGCACGTCAATCCCAGTCCCTTTTACTTTATAGCCGAGAAAAAATGAAGCTGAATTTGGACTTATTTAGGAATGGGTTGAAAAAAAAACTGAACTTGTTGACCACTTTCAGGCTTAGATTAAATTCCAATATACTATAGAGTAGGTGAACACTGACACGACGAGTAAAAACAAGAAAAACAGTAAAAATATAAGGTCTCAAATGAAAGTCAACAATACGCAATCAAAAATTGGCATGGTTTGGACAAATATAAAGAAAATACATAAGCATCCCATGTTTAAAATGAAGAGTTTGTTTATAAAGACAGTTGGCTTTTAAATTTCTCAATTTTCTGTAGAAAAACCCCAACAAAATTCACTTTACCGGGTGTTATTACAGCTCTGCAGTTACTCTTTGTATCGAAAAACGTCAGATTTAGCATTTCCACAACTGAAACTTGAGTTAAAGCTATACTTTAACCTCAATCTTTTACTAATTCTTGGCATGCCAACCTTCAAACTTTGAGATAACAAAGAAAACTAAGAAAAACCTGCATTTTCCGTGGAGTTTCGGACTCGAATTCTGCTTTTGTCCGGCAGATATTTCGTCGTTCAATCCATTTTCGTGGCCAGAAATAGTTCAAGTACAAGGCCGACAAGCCCAATACGTACTAGCTTCTTCGGTATCGTCTCTAAAAACCTTTAGGCATAAAAAAGTATGAGTTTTCTGGTTGATTTTTGCAGCGAGTTTTCAGTTTTTCATTGTGCCACTTCATACGTTCTGGTGACGTGTGAGGTGCAATGGCTACCCCCAGCGGCCGGAGGTTTGACTTCACCCAATCATAGGGCCAGTCTTGTGGAGTTATCGTTCCAGCTTACTTAGAGTTCAATGTTTGAAGCCACTGGCGGCCATATTCCATATTGGCACTCCAGGTCCAGTGTGCCTTGCGGGCTAAAGAGTAGTAAGAATTTACCGGGCGAGTCGGAAAAGCCGTAAAACACTTGTCAGATGGCAATTTACGGCCAGTCCGAAATTGTCAACTACATACTTCAAGGCTTTGTAAAGACTTATGCTTTAATAGCAAAGGTATATAGATAGTTTTATAATGAAGTATTTCACAAATTTCGTTGGTTTTTACGAGTTTTGTGATATGGGCAAGTTTATCGATTAACGGGCAGAGTAAAAAACTACGAAATAACACGTTTTACTGCTAAATAATACTAACAAATACAAAAACTACGCTAGCTAAACCTTTTACAGTGTTCTTTGCTTCATACCAATAGCAGAAATATGCTGAATGTGGTTTTTTCGTCTCTTTTCGTGCTACAAAAACATACCTGGCGGCCATCTTGGTACTCCAAATTCGACATCTCCGCTTGCTCCGCTGGCTTCATTTTTGGAGTCTTGGTGATTTTAAATATTGAGCCATGGAGCCTTGGTGGTTTTAAACATGGAGCCATGAAGCCGTGGTGGTTTTCAACATGCTGCAGTTTCTCCATCAAATTGCAGCACTTGTGAATTTAAAGTGTCTGTTTGTAAATCCATGCTGAAATTTCAGTCTATCCTATTTGCTCAATATACCCCCTAAAGCACTCAGCTCAAATTAATATTCAGCTTCTTGCGGCCCTTGCCATCTTCAGTACACTAGTGTGACTGGTGTGCTTGCATGTGCAATTTACATTGTTCAGTCATCTGTAAACTAAATACAAGTATCCGCATGTACGCAGCGCGTACCTATTTTTTTGGGTGTCACGATTTTAAATTTTTGCACATTTTACTTCCGCCACTATTCATACTTCCGGTGAGCTGTTTGCCGTGTGACGGAGTGAGGCCATGAGGCATGCTGTAAGTTCTTTGCTCCTTTTGCTTTTGGAATTGGACAAAAAGTTGAACAGCTTTGCCTTTTGATCAAGGAGTCCTTGTGCGTTGTTGGTACATTTCGAAACTGACTGGCTGACTTTGTAGTTTAATTAACAGTGATGTGGCTGACAACTCCTTGATCGTAAATATGATCATTGATATCACTTCGATCTGATCTTCCTCGGCCCACTCCCACCTTTGTTCGCGCGGTATAGAGCCTCTTGGAGGAGATCTCTACTCTGCGCAGGCGTCTTGTTTAAGAGCATATGCACGGAGCTCCATGTTTTATTTGTTAAGTAATATTTGCCATATTTGGCATTTGGGTATAGTTAGTTATACACTGTAATGTTAACCACACATTTCTATAAGTACTGACCCAAATTAGGGGTTACCTTCAAAATGTTGTAGTTTATTGTTGCCCATATTTGGGTTACCTAGCGGTCACGTGACAGACTCGAGGTCGTGCGTCTCGAAGTTGTTCTAGGGATGGGCGATACCAGCTTTTTTAATTCGGTACGATATTTGGTCGATACTCACCATTTTTTTCGATACGATACCGATACCGATACTTGAATTAAATTATAATAATTTTAATTATTTGCAATAACAGCTTTATAATATTAACACAATATATTGAAAATTCCATAGAGGGTTCCAAAATTTTGTCCTGAATAAAACCATAACCAGTGGTTATGGTTTTAAAATTTTTTATTTAAAAATAACATCATATTACATGTTTGGCTTTCAAGTATATCATTTAAATTGCAAATATTTATTGTATACCTTCGTCCATAATTCATAACCACGATAGGGCCCACAGGCTACAAGATGAAGTACTCTTGATTTTGGATTTAAATAACCTCACTGCAGGTAGTCTATCGATACTTTTTTCTAGACCCCGGTATCGGTGGTATCGAGTGTTTGGTATCGGTATCGGCCCATCATTAGGTTGTTCAAGAGAGTCGAAGGGATTTTACAAGTATTGGGGAGTATTGACATTGTGAGTTTAATAAAACTATTTTTGAGCATTGGTGAGTGTGTGTCCATTAAGCCGGTTCTCATATGTCGCCGTCCCATGATTTAGATGCACGTTAAGTAAAAGAATAAAAGCACTGCTTTTCTGCATTGTTCTTTATTACTTAACATGCTGCTGCACTTCCCGTTTTAACATGCATCTAAAATCACAAATCACCGACGATCGTCGGCGAGATATCGGCGACATATGAGAACCAGGCTTTACGATTCGGTACATAGTGGTGCCGTGACCAGGATTTACGACAATTTGCGAGCTACTGTACAAAAACGAAGTGTGTTCAAATGAACAAATATGGCGGACGAACACAACGCAGATAAGCAAGAAGAAACAGATCGTAGGGAGGATGCAATCAATAAGGAAATAGCAAAATTAGAATATTACTTGGAAACAACGGACGAGCTTATCGAACAGCAGGATTATGAAGAAATTCAGTTGGCTGTTAAACAAGCGTCGAAATTAGGAGCAAACTGTCGGATCTTATTTCCCAGTTAGAAGAATTTAAAATTGATAGTGGTATTTTTTCAAGAGTTATACGCCAGTGGAAGAAGGACGTTAAGTCTAGATATTCGAAGTTGCTACAGCCAGGACAAGGACAAACTGTCTGAGGCGCTGTCAGAGATGGAACAGAGAACACAAGACGAAACCGAGCGACGGTCAAAGCCAAAGCCGAAGACCCCAGTATGTATTTACTGTCGAGAGCAGCATTGGTCTGAATGTTGTCAAGTGGTAAAGGAACTTGTAGATCGTAGGAAGGTCTTTGCTGACAACAAGCTCTGCTACAATTGTGGCCAAGCTGGCCATCCAGCAATCAAATGTCTTGGGCGAAGCTGTTTCAAGTGCAAGGGAAGACACCATACTAGCTTGTGTGATGCAAATGCTGAGGTTGTTCATACTGGTGGAGTTTTTGCCCCAGTGGAAACAACGCTACCACCTATCATTCCAGTGAAGATCCAAGGTGTTACCCTGTGGGCATATTTGGACACAGGAAGTGGAAGGAACTTTGTATCTCAAGATGCTATCAGAAGGCTCAAATTATCTCCTGTTTCTCATGAAATTCGCAATCTTGTTACAGTGAGTGGTACAAAGAAGTAATCTATGCCAGTGTTCAACCTGAATATGGATTCTCTAGATGGCAAAACCAGAGAAAAAACTGAAGTTACTGGAACCAAGATGCATAATCACAACAATCCGAAGACCAGATATGGATGTGCTAAAGTTGAAGTTTGACCACACAAGGGATAACTGATTTTACAAGAGCTCTAGCAACGAGTACCCAATACATGTCATCATTGGAGATAACACGTTCAGTCGTATCAAGACCCAAGAAATCTACAAGAGTAAACCAGAAGAGCCAATAGTAGAGGGAACAACATTTGGCTTGGTGATACATGGTGGAGACCAGTTGTGTTTTTATGCGTGAGGCACAAATGACTACAAGAACTTGTATAGCCTTGATGTCCTTGGAGTGGAGAACCAGGGTGAGAACGACCAGTCAGATGTTTACACAGAGTATATGGAAGGGATCAGGGAAGATATGAAGTAAATATTCCCTGGATCCCTGGCACTCATCTTACAGATGCAAATGAGGCACAAAGCTGAAGACGTCTGCAACATGTGATGAGAAAGGTTAAGAAAGATCCACACTTGGAACAGGAATATCAAAAAATTGTCTTGGACCAGCTACAGGAAGGAATCATTGAAGGAGTTCCAGATCAACCCACCGGAGATCGAGTGTTTTATTTACTGCGTAAGCCAGTGGTCAAGAAGTCAGCAACCACCACCACCACCACCAAAGTAAGAATGGTGTTCGATGCCAGTGCAAAGCCCAACCCAATGGTACCAAGTGTGAACAAATGTATGCATACTGGCCCTACATTGCAACCACTGTTATGGGACATTATGGTAAGAGCACGGATGACTCATTGTTTGTTAATCGGTGATATCCAGAAAGCATTTCTGCAGATTGGGCTGAAATCAGAAGATAGGGATGCATTCCGCTTTCTATTTAACCTAGCTGGAAAGGAGGAACATTTCCGACTGACACGAGTGCCATTTGGAGCTGAGGCGAGCCCGTTTCTCCTGGGAGCAACACTACAACATCATTACAACCAGCAGGCAGAGCAACTAGAGCATACCCTACATGACTGCAGAACCAACACCTATGACGATAACTTGATGAAGACTGGTTACACCCCAAAGGAATTAGAGACATTCAAGAATGAAGCAAGCATCATTTTGGAGAGTGGAAAGTTCCCTGTACACAAATAGGAATCGAACATTCGAGCAGTTGAGAGTGACAATATGCCAAATCCTTGGAAGATCCTCGGGCTAAGATGGGATAAACAGGATGACACCTTACAAATCCAAGCACCGAAGAGGATCGAAGGAGAGCGAGTTACAAAGAAATCTATTGTAAGCTTATTGGGGAGCGACTATGACCCACTTGGTGTCATCTCACCTACAATGGTAGAGGGGAAGCGTGTTTATCGGGAGGCCTGCGATGAGAACCGAAATTGGGATTCGGAGGTGTCTTCAGTACTGACCAAGGACTGGCTGAGGTGGACAAGACAACTTTGAACTTTAAGAATTCCCAGAAGCCTAATCAAGGAGAGCAAGAGAGTCAAAGCAATACAATTACATCTGTTTGCAGATGCGAGTAAGCTAGCCTGTTGCACCACGACAATTGCGATAGTTGAACAAGAATCAGCGACCGTGAAGCGACGTTTGACATCTAAATCCCGTATTTCCAAGCAAAACACGTCAATACCCCGGCTAGAATTGGTTAGTGGGTAAATGGCCGCAAATCTGGCAAGGAATTTAACCAAGGCTCTTACAAGTTGGCCCGTTTCTTCGGTTACTGTGTGGATGGACAGCATGGTAGCTCTTTATTGGATATCAAACCCAAATAGACCTTGGAAGGTGTTTGTAGCCAATCGAGTGAGGAAGATTGCCGAGATAACAGATGAAGTTGGAATTCAGTGGAAGCATTGCCCATCAGAGAAAAATGTTGCAGATCTTGGTAGCAGAGGGGCAACTCTAGACCAAATGGAAAACAAAGAATGGTACACTGGTCCAGAGTGGTTGTTGCATGAAGAAGAATGGCCGCCACAACCCAAGTTGAAGAGCACGCGATCAGCAACTGAAGAGGAGAAGTGTATAAAAGAGATAATCGCTTATACACCAGAGAAGATACCAGATGAATGGGAACAGTTGTTAATGCGTAAGCGGTACTGGACTACCCTCAGGGTAACAGCTTGGTGTTTGCGGTTCGTGCACAACAGCTTAGCCAAAGTGAGAGGGGTGAAGAAGACTCAAGGTCCATTGTGAGGAAGATACAGAGATCCATACCTGAAGATACAGAAAGTCCTGGCTGGAGACTTGACAGAGGCAGCGATACGAACATACTTAAGTGCGTTGGAAGAATTCAAGGGTACACACCAATCTACCTGGAAGATGGATTATTCGCCCAAAAGCTGATCAGTCATTTCACCTTGGAACAGCCAGCACCATGGCAGCCATAAGAGAAGGCTGGTGGATTCCCCATCTCAGGTCATTGGTTAAGAAGGAAATCCGTCAATGCCATATCTGTAGAGTATTCTCCACACAACCTTATGGAAAACCAGACACAGCTGCACTTCCAGGGGCTCTGGAAGCTTTCCAAAGTTGCGGGTGTCCTGCGTCTCGCAGAATGCCATAGATAGGGCCACGCCCTTCGGAGAATATAATAGATAACTAATAACTATATATGTTGCGTAATTCACTCCGCGATCGTGAACTCACGCTCTTTGCTGATTCGGTTGCTCAAGAACACACTGTATCTTTCACAATCTGTGACTTTATTTATCTTCAATTTCTTACATTTAACTACACGATTACCATACGACTACACACGTTGACGGTCTAACACACTCTAAAAATTACACATACTATAACACTAATATTGGCGCATAACGGAAACCGCACCTTACATTGTTCTTTGTTACTATGTATGAATAAGTCGTTGTTTTTGACATTACATCATCTATACTAAATTTACGTACCTATAATTACACCATGCATAAATTAAGCAATAATTTGCGACAATATATACATAACATACAAGATAACATCACAAGTTCACAACAACGTATTATTATGTATAAAAAACCGAAAAGATGTACTTCGTGTCAACATTCAACAACACCAATTATCAATTTGTTTAAAATTTGCTAAAATATTGTGGGTGTCCTTCTTATGTAGGACACCCACAGTCCAGAACGTGCGGGTGTCCGGACACCCGCTGCTTCCAGAGCCCCTGTGCACTTCCACAATTTCGTACCCAAGCAGGTACACCATTCCAGACGACCGGTGTTGATTTCGCAGGACAATTGGTTTACAAGATTAACAAGAAGGAAGACGGAAAAGCATCTATTATCATTTTTACCTGTTCTGCGATTCGAGCCATCCACCTTGAGGTTACCAAGAGCCAAACAGCAGCAGAATTTTAAACGAAGCTGAATTCTTTCATAACAAGGAGAACAAGACCTCAACGCATCGTGTCAGATAATGCAGCGGTCTTCAGAACTACAGCACAGTAGATTAGAAAGATTAGAAGGAGTGAGAAACTTCAGGATTTCGTAGCCAAACAGGAGGTCACTTGGCAATTCAATCTGTCAAAATCTCCCTGGTGGGGAGGAATGTATGAGAGGATCATAAAGGAAATCAAGAAAACGCTGCACAAAACACTGGGAAAAACACATCTTACATTCGAGCAGCTGGCCACCGTCGTCATGGATATCGAAAGACATTTAAATAATCACCCATTAACCTACATCGAGAGTGACGGAGGGGAGGAACAGGTACTGACACCAAACACCATCATGTGGGGACACGAATCTCGCATCTTCGAAAATCTGGAGGCGGAGGACGCAGACGGGTTGGATAAGTTCCACAGACGACTCAACACTGCGAGAGAACATGCCTGGTCTCGTAGGAAGAACCAGTACATCCACAGCCTCGTGAAATCCTATCGCATGGTCAAAGGAAACGGACAGCTACCAAAAGTGGGAGAGGTCGTATTGGTTTTGGGAGATGAGAAAAACAGAGGGCTTTGGAAGAAAGGAAAGGTACTGCGCCATATCAGAGGAAGAGACGGGGTAGTCAGAGGAGTAGCTCTACTACACAAAGGACACCAGATAGAACGACCAGTCCAATTGGTATCCCCTTGGAGATCCGAAGCGTGCGTTCTGAAGAAGCTGAAGCACCTGTTACGCCAGACGTAGTACAACGCACTGCGCCAAAGAGACAAGCAGCCAAGCAAGCCAGAGAGAGAATCACACTATGTTTATTATAAAAGTTAAGAACATGTATTAACTTTTAGGGGAGTGTGACCCTAATTAAGGATTACCTTCCAAATGTTGTAGTTTATTGTTGCCCATATTTGGGTTACTATGCGGTCACGTGACAGATTCGAGGTCGTACGTCTCGAGGTTCAAGAGAGTCGAAGGGATTTTACAAGTATTGGGGAGTATTGACATTGTGAGTTTAATAAAACTATTTTTGAGCATTGGTGAGTGTGTGCGCCGTAACGATTCGGTACAGTACTATTCTATTGACGGCCATATTTGAAGGCTGTCAATGTCAGCAAACATACTCTCAGCAAACATACCCTCAGACTAGATGCCCGGGTACGGTGCTCGGGCACGGGTCACTAGCTTGTTCACATTCACGGTGCCCTGGATCTGATAACCGTTCACACAGAAAGCTTTTCATGGCTTTTGTAGCTATTTTAGTTTGTGGCTTTAAGCCTTCGAATTACAAGGAATATTGAGTAAAAAGCGTGAGCACCACTTTGGGCACTATGAAAACGTGTTCATATTAGTGCCCTGGCACGGGGCACGGGTACTACCACAACGCACGGTGCCCAGTTTTGATTAGTTTGAGTTGGGCACCGTGAAAAAGTCGTGTTCACATTAGTGCCCGTAGTCTGAACAGGGGGATAGACATTATTTGACACGCGGCATTTCTAGGATTTTAACCGTATTCTGCTAGCTTTGTTAAAATAGACGCGGTGACGTGGCATCCTAATGTTTGATGAAGTATAATTTCTTTTCTACGGTTCGTTTCGATTTACTTCTGACAATCTGACTTCATTCCATTCTCATGTAGTTCTCAGTTATATTCCCTGACACTCATAGCACTCTTCTAAATGCCCATAGTGTCAAAACCATTATGTGTTCCATCCTCTTTTGTTTTCTAACGCCTTTTTATGAATTTTAAATTATAAATTATAAGAGCTTGTATATGGAGAAGCAGATGTTCGATAATATTTCATTAAATAGATAGATGGAAAGAAAATTAAACCAGTATTAAAAGTCCGTCTCGTTCCCACTGTCAGCGACTGATTCAAAAATAGAATGTGAACAGCAGTATACATATTTTTAGAAACGTTATATAGAACTGCCATAGAAAAAGACTGCTGTGTTTGTATAGTCGTTGCGCGCGCTTATTACATTATCGGCTTACCGGTATGCAAATTATATCCAGTTGTCGTTTGACGTTGACTAGGTTATATCGAGAGCGATAGATCAATTTTTTAATAGATCTCTGAGATAAGGGGACGACGGTACTTCTTCGTTGCATTATAGTCATAAGCAGTGTTCGAGTGGAAATCGAGTGAAGCGCGGCGGATCATCGACTCGCGCTATTAAACGAAACGTTTACGAACAAGAATGAATCGGCACAGATTATTGAACTGAACAGGTTAGTAAACAGAAGCGAAGTATTTATTCAGAGGACAAACATCATGCAAGGCCCTTGAGCTTGTTCAGTTTTATTTATATAGGTAATATCGAACGATGATAACAGACACAATGAACGGAATCCCTATTTCTTGCAATACTGTCACTATATAAGGTTTTAGGTTAATATTTTTCGCGATATTGTAAGGCATAGCGTGATTTTATCCATTCAGCAGGTAATATGTATATATAGGCGTATGCGAAATGTGTTTCTGTTGACACTTGACAGTGCATATATATGTATATAGCGCGTGATCGTTTCGTCCAAGTACTGGCAGTACAGGTGCATGGCTGTTGTCCCAGTATAGTGCTAGCTTTGGTTAACAGAAGAAGAGGATTTGTTTGTTCTGAAAAGACCCAATATGCACAGACAACACATTATGGATGCGCTGAAGAGCTTAGGTTATCGACTGAACTCCAGTTTACTTCACTACCAACGTATATCGCTGTCCTAAGTTTTAAGTTCCCATATACAGAAACACATCATTCCGCTGAGTATATATATGTAATGTAATGAAAGGTAAAGCCTTAAAAAATATAAGCATGTTTTAGCGGAAAATTTGTCAAGTTTTATCTCTGCACGGGTCTAGGGTGTTGATTTAATATTCATCCGACATCAATCAGGTATTTTTAAATTAACTTGAAAAGCTAAGGAGATTTTTGCCTGAACCTTCAGAGATAAACGTCGGAAGAACGTTTTGATATGTTTTAAACGTTAGAACTATTCACTATACAAAATTGGTAGTTTTCAGCTGCACGTCGGACGCACGTCGAACGTGCAGCTGAAAACTACCAACCCGTCGTCTTATATGGCTTGTGACATGCAGACTGTAATATATATTGCAATCAGTAGTGTAAACAGTTTAAAGGTGTATATAGCGCCGGGTTAAACATGTTTCATTAATACCAAAACATTTTTTGCTCTTGTTGATGATCTGAAAACAACAATGCGGTTTTGATGGTTGCAGTTTGATTGCATTTTAATGCGAAACAGTCTGAGTCTATACGACTATATCTCGTATATACATACATGTCAGAAAAAGTTTTCATTCATCACTTTTACAGATGTGCGCGCACATACGATTTCATTGTCTTGCCACGTTGTCACAATGAAATGTTGAACAAAGACACGGACAATTGATATTCTTATATGCTAAACGCGGGTAATGGATTTTATTATTGAGCGCTTGCTTGGTGACTGTCTGGTGTCTGCTAATATATAGACCACTTGCACTTATTCCCTTGGTGGAGGACAAATGCTTATAAACTATAGAATTTTCATTCATTATTTGCTCTGTTGAACGTCGGATCTTTGAAGTTGTCCTCCAGATGCACCGTTTTGACGTCATCTGCAAGAGGTCTATAGTGCGCTGTTTGACTTTTTGTCTTTTTCATCTTTTTCTACTGCTGAAATTACCCGATTTTCGTATTACCTGTCGGCGCCAGTTGCAATCTTTGTACTGAAACCCAAGGTATGTCTTAACGTTTACTCGCTGCTATTGGACTCACACAATTGTAATGATGCAAGCTTATACCAAGAAATAGAAACAAAGCGTTATATATATATATATATATATATATATATATATATATATATATATATATATATATATATATATATATTCTTATATACTGAACAATTAAAGGGTAAATCGATGATTTTGTTCAGGAAGCCGTCTTGTCTACGGTAGACTTGGATCAAGTCCTTCTCCCCCAAAAGAGAAGGACTTGATCCAAGTCTATGTATACGGCTACAGAGTACAGTGTCATACAGTTTGAACACCTCTGTCGTTTTCATTGCATGTCATTGCCATTGGTATTGCATGGAGTTATACTCTATGCTCTATATAGTCTATAAACCCCTGCAATATATTCTGCAATATTAAACCCCTATATATATATTGAAGAGCTCAAGAAGCCTCTGTGGAGGAGAGAGGGAGTTATATACCACATTTTCGTTGACATATTAATAGAATAGTCTCGCGTTTTATTTTCCTAGGACGATTATGCAATACATTAGTCTTGAAATTTATCCGAGAATTTATCTTGACGTCAAGGTTCTTTTCCATAAATGTTTGAAGCTTTTTGTAATTATAAAACAAACATAAAGAAGAGGCCATTAAGGCGGCCGCCTCTTTATCACTTTAATCTTCTTTGCAAATCGCTTCGTGCTTTTATATACTACTTTGGAACCTGATCCGTGATTAGTGAAATCTATAGTCTGTAGTGTGATGCAAGGCGGCAAAATCCTTTAGTGTTATCACTTTCCCAAGCACTTTTTTTTTCAATCAGGTATGGTTATATATAGTCCAAGTCTGTTAAATAGTTGTATATGCAAGCTTGCATGATTGTTATAACATAAGCCCTTATTTAAAGTTTTCTATAGTTGTATGAATCATAGTCAAGTTTTTGCGACCATTGACCAGGCATGGAATTTTCCTAAAACGTATCCACGACAATACCGTTGAAAATTGCCGTAAATAGTAGGAGGGGTCGTAGAAGCTCTACGGCAATTTTGGCAGTTTCCACGACATTTTTCCATGTCCTCAAATATCATGTTTATATAATATATGCCTAGGCCTCTTTCAATATTTGGCAAACCAGAAACATTTATAACATTTATCTGTATATAGTAGGCTATGGTTGTTTCTGCTTTCTCATTTGAACGAGCTGTGCTGCCTTGGCTCATCATGATGACTGTGATTTTCACATCATCACCAGAAATTTTGGTCATTTGTGCCGCTGCTCTCTGTCGCCTAATAATATAATTATGTATTCTAATGCGTCTGATTCTATTGTATGCTAGTGTATTCTTATTATTCAGGTCATTGAGTTCTTTAGAATTTGCCTAAATCGTGCATGTATGTATATGTAAATAACCTGTAAACGGCTATAAAAACTGTGAAACCAAGCAAGTTCAAACGCTTTTGGAAGTACTATGCTACTCCTAGGGACAAATCAGGATCTTAGGAAGTAGACTGACTTATGCCAAATGCATTGCAATCTGGAGACTTCGCATCGTTCGTAACGTTGTTCGTCAATTTGGCCAATTTCTAGCACCTGTTTACAAAGATTACTATGGCTAACACTATGGATAGTGGCGCTTTTAGTGCAAAAATAAGACGAGCTAGGGAAGTACTTTGTCGTCGAGCTAAGAAAAAGTTTCTTAGTTACAACTGTTGCTTAGTCCATGCTGAAGTCAGATGGATCTGGAGAAAGAAGAAATATATCACCGTTCAAGCAAAATTTGAATTATTGTGTGCTCTCCTATTATTTACTGTTGAGAATCTCCATTATTATGGTCGTTAATTCGCATGCGCGCCACCATCTTGTCCCAAATTTCTGGCAATGTACAATATAACATGTGGCCTGTGTAGACTAGCTTGGTTGATATAGTGTGACAATAAACACTATATATATATATATATATATATATATATATATATATATATATATATATATATATATATATAGCAAAAAAAACGTCGTTGTCTGTAGTGTATGATCTACAACACGAGTTTCCAGCCCTGAATTGACGCATTGTGGGCCAGTTTATTAAGTGCTAAATCTATATCAGTAATTGTGAGCTGCAAGCCGAGCTTTGATGTTCAAGATAGCGTTCTTGACATTGACCTTGACCTCTGAAACTATTGCAAGGTATTGTAAGATGCATATCATTCAAGTAAGCCGAATCGAAGTTTACAAGTCGTCACTCGTTTGCTGAACATACTTTTCACCGAAATGTGTGGAAGTTTATTGGGAAGTTTGCTGTTACACAGTTCGCATGCAGGTTTGTTTTGTATACTGCGCATTTGATTGGTTATTTGGAGAAAGATCCAACGAGTGTAAAATACAGCTGCCCTTGTTGTTCTTGGCCGTTCAAAATTCTGTCATATCACGCCAGTTTTATATGAACTCCATTGGCTCCCTGTCTCTTTTCGAATCAAGTTTAAAATTCTTCTTATTACTTTTAAAATACTGCATGATCAATGTCCAATTTATCTTAGAGATCTTATTACTCTTTGTAATAACAGTAGATTATTAACTATTATCAACTACCTATCAAAAATCCTACGTCATCAGAACTTGCCGAATTTGGAACTCTCTTGCAGACAAACTTGACCTTAACACAGATACTCTTTCTTTATTTAAATCAGTTATGCTTAAGTATTATTTTTTATCGTTGGTAACTTCTTATAACTGTGAAGACCCTCGCACGTTTAAAACAATTTGTCTCAAATGCAACTCTGTTCGGAGTCTCACTGACCCAATTTCTTGTTGTATGTAATTATGTAATACTTATAATGTGCTGTAATTTTCTTGTTCATAGTTATCTCTCTATATCCTTTGTATGTTTAGGGCCCACAGTAATTGACTGACGCTGTTGTCGTTCCCCTGCCATTGTTAAACCTGCTGTTATTTATATGTTTATTTCTATGTATGTTACATATGGCGAAGTTAATAAAATAAAAAAATAAAATAAAAATAAAAATAAAATAGATATAGCCTTCGCTCTTCAGAAAGAACCCTACTTAAACAGCCTCAATTCAAATCACTTAAAACACTTGGTGACCGATCCTTCTCGGTTGCAGCACCCAGACTGTGGAACGAACTACCGATAGGAATTCGGGAAAGTATTAACGTCAACATTTTTAAGAGATCACTTAAGACATACCTTTTTAAAGCAGCATTCAATAATTGATTATGTAATTTTTAACAGTTAACTGCAGTAGCTAGGTTTTTATGATTGTAATGCACATTTGAACAATTTTGTTGTTAATTTGCGCAATATAAATGCTTATAATTATTATTATTGTTTGGTTCCTAGCAGCCAATCAGATGCGTAGTTCAAAACGAACTTACAAACTTTTTTATCAATGAACTTGCAAACTTCGGATTAACTTCCAAACATTTTAGTGCAAAGTATGTTGTAAATAATTAAGGTGAAAATAGAAAACGTTATTTTTTTTAAGAAGGATTTGTTTAGAAACATCAGTATTTTGTTATCTAATGGACCTTTTCACCAATAGCGGCGCCATCTTGAATTCGCAATGCATTGTAAAATGCAAAAAGCAATTCTCATGTATAAAGTCACGAATAATTTAACACCTATTTATTTACAAGATTTGTTTGTAACTAGAGTTAGTCACTGTAGACTCAGAGATTCTGAAGGCAAACTGTTTCTCCCTAAACCTAGAACGGATTATCTTAAGCGCTCCTTCAGTTATAGTGGAGCCTCATTATGGAATAGCTTGCCTGAATCTCTGAGATTACCTTCATCACTTTCATGTTTTAAAAGATCTTTAAAAACTAATGTTATTTAACTAACTCTTGTCCGACTCCCACACGGCAACCTGGTAGAACAGTAGTTTTATTTTTATTTATATTATACATAATGTATTCATGTATCATAAAATTTGAATAATTTAGTTTATATTTATTATGTAATTTTATTGAAGGTTCACCGTGTTTTAAATAAAGGCGATGTATGTATGTATGTGTCTATCCGTTGAGACACAATGCGGTAATTTGTTCTTGATAAACACTTTCATGGCAACAATGTCTAGATATGATCGTTGTCATATTGGTAAAAGCAATAATTCTCGTACGTATAAGGATACATTTGTCATGAATCTATCCTTACACGTCCGAGAATTGTTGCTTTTACCAATATGACAATTATTATATTTAGATATTGTTGCCACGAAAGTATTTATAAAGAAAAAAATACCGCATTGTGTTTCAACACTAAGCAATCGCCTTTTTAATTAAGCTTGATAGACCACAATGCATTCCGAATTCAAGATGGCGCCGCTATTGGTGAAAAGTTCTATTCTGAAATCTCGGTAGTTCACTCTCTTTCATCTTTTATACATGCAATCATAACACACTGCCTGCGCAGCACTCTATTTTTATATTACTTTCGGATGAAAATATACTTAGTTGTTGAAGCAACGATAATTATGTTATGCACATGCTCTCAAGCTGTTTACTTGGAAAGATTTTTTCAACTCTGCGACGTGTAACGGCTCTAACCCGTGATTTTGAGATCTGCCATATGCAGATATCTGAAACGGCTTAGTCTTAGAGTCGAAAAACATCATTTTTACTTTCAGATTGCTCGAAACGTTTTTAATTATCTTTTTATCTAAAGTGTTCAGTTGGTAGTTTACCCACTGACTACATAGCACTTTACTTTTATATTACTTTCGAATGATAAACAAATATGAAGAAGAAGAATTTCAAGCGAAGTCAAATCACTGCTGTGGGGAAACGTTCTCTGACTGCCCCAACGAAGAATCGAACCCAAGGTCTCTGGTTTAACGTACCAGCGCTCTACCACTGAGCTATTGCCGAGACAGTCGGAATATCCATATATCAAATATCACACACATTACCGTAGCTCATCGGGGGATATATAATCCACCTAAACAAAGAGTTAGGTATCTTAAAACAAATGTTACTATTGTTGAGGTAACGGTAATTACTCTAATGCGCATGGGTTCATTGCGCGTAAAAGTTCCACCGGCACTTGTTACCTTCCCGGCTTCTTAATGGTCGTAATTGACCGTACCGAAAAAGATGGCGACTTCGCCGACTTGTACATTTAACCACAATCCTTTGCGTGCAGTAAATATTGTTTCTTGCAGAATTATTTGTAGATATGGTTTTAAAACGATCAACTTTGGTAAGAAAGAAGTTCTTGCTTACTTAATTCATCTTAGCATGATAATCAATGTTTAGTTGTTATTTGAGCTGATTTGAGGTCGCAAAGCATTGTGGTTAAATGTACCGCCGCCATCTTTTTCGGCAAGGTCAATTGCGTAGTCATCACTGGCCATCTTACACTATCCTGGCAAGTTCCATCGGCAGATTTGACCGTGAAAAGTGCCAGTGGAACTTACCAGGATGGTGTAGAATAATGGCGTAATACTCATTGAGAAAAAGAGGACAAGTTTTTACGCGAGTTGGATTTCTGGTTGTTCTTTATTCTGTGGTACAAGTTAAATTGTTAAGCTCTTCCAACGAAAATCGAGCTTGTAACTTTTTGATTACCGATGAATTTTTGGCTAATCATTGAGCTACTTTTCTTCCAATAGTAAGCAAAAGTTCGTAATGCTTGTGTGACATATGCAGATATGTACTGCTAATGTGCAAGTCTAAGTATACAGAGTATTTATGGCAAATTAAAGCTTGTTCCACCTCCCATACAAAATGTTCTGTGCTTGGTCTTGGACGTTTACGGGGTTCGAGTGTTATCACCACTGTGTTATGCTGCTGCGTTGTATACACGCGTAAAAACGCACAACTTGTTCACGGTTGTCAACAGGCGTGAACAATGTTGTGCTGCCCGCCGTGAACAATGTTGTGCTGCTCGCCGTGAACAAGTTGTCAACAAGTTGTTCACTTATGGTTCGAACAACTTGTTCATGGATAAATCAACAGTCATGAACAAGTTGTTCCAACAGCACATTTTTTATAGTCAACAACGTTGTTCGCACATGATACAACATGTTGTAACAGCATGACGAAATAACAACGATGAACAACAATGTAACAACAATGGTGAACATGGTTGATGTATCAACACGTTCTTCGGTTGTTACAACATGCGTGAACAACGGTTGTTGTTTCATCAAGCAGTAACAACTTGTTGAAACAATGATGAACAATGTTGTTCCTTTATCAATGTTGTTCACATATGTCAACAAGTTGTTACAGCATTGTTGCAACTTGTTACAGCATTGTTCAGGCAACAATGCTGTAACAACTTGTGAGATTTTTACGCGTGTAGGAGAAGCACAAAGGTGCCGCGCGGTATGCTGTTAGCGCGCTACCTGACTACCTCTCACCGCTGCAGATATCCCAAAACCTACGAATAACTCTATATGAGTAGATAAGTTGTTTCTTTTTTCTTTTTTGCTTATATGGTTCTTGTTTGGATTCTTCGACTTTTCTCCACGTTGACAGAGCGTTCATTGTTTAGTTTGCTTTGGAAGTTAAAAATTTTCAAAGCTGACCACTCAAGCGCTCTGCAGTTAAAGCGGACGCAATGGAAAGTGTCCTTTGGGGTGACGCCAGCTTAGTTTTTATAATTACATGGTCTGTGCTTTCTTTCTTCTCGCAGGTCCAAAAGTCAACCCATGGGCGGTTATTCGCCGTAGGTTATCGAAAGGAACTATCAGATACATCCCCAGTGAAAACGGAGCTTCCGACACTGATTCCAAGGACATCGAGACTAGAGAATCACTGCTGGAATGCGATTCGCTACCAAAGAAGCTAGACAACGACGTAGCGTCGACCCGCGAGGGTTCTGTCAATGTTTCTAAGACATCGATTGAAGAAGAAGCTTTAATGTTTAATTTCAATCGACGACGTGCGACCTCGTGCGTCGAAATGTCACAGAGAATGGTGGAGAACATTCGCGAGGAGAGTAAGACGCAAGAGAAAGCCGATTCATTGGATAATTTCTTGAGCAAACTGACGTCCAGAACTGACTCGCCAGTATTATACGCCAAGAGGAAGCAACCGTCTTTGACAAGTCTGCAAAGCTTTACAAAGCTCACCGTAAATTCTAAGATACCATCGACGCAAGATCTGAAACCGAAAAAGACTGAAAAGTTTGCGCAAGTATGGCACAAAATTATTATAATATAGACAAAGCAAGTCCCTATCTAATGTTTAGGCTTTTTTATATATTTCTAATGTTTGGCACTTTCGGATAGGTAATATAAAACTAATTGATGGAGGATGAGGAAGATGAAGAGGATGAGGGGTGGATGGGAGGATAAGAAGGATGAGGGGGTGGATGGAAGGATAAGAAGGGTGAGGGGGTGGATGGACATGATGTGGAGGATAAGGGATTGGATGAGGAGGATAAGGATGATGTGGAGGATAAGGGATTGGATGAGGAGGATAAGAAGGATGAGGGGTGGATGGAGATGATGTGATGTGATGGATAAGGGGGTGGATGAAGAGGATAAGAAGGGGTGGATGAGGAGTATAAGAAGGATGAAGGATGGATGAAGATGATGTGGAGGATAAGGGCGGTGGATAAGGAGGATAAAAAAGATGAGGGGGGTGGATGGAGATGATGTGGAGGATAAGGGATTGGATGAGGAGGATAAGGAGATGGGAAGGATAAGGGGGTGGATGAGGAGGATAAGGGGAAAGGATGATGAAGATGAGAGGTTTATGAGGACGATGAATAGAATGGGAAGATTTAAAAGGATAAGGAGGATGAGGGGTATGTGAGGATCTGGGGTGGATGAGGTTGTTCCGAGCTTTCTATTTTATCTAAAGTATGTGCACAAAAATATAATAATCCATATTTTGATATATATATACAGTATATATATATGTATATATATATATATATATATATATATATATATATATATATATATATATTGATTGTCTTATATATCAGACAATAAAATTTCAAATTGGGAGGAAAAATAGCGGAAAATGTGTTTATATAGCCTAAAAAATCTAAATTAAACACGAGAGTGAGTTTAGGAAAATTTAAAAGTTTGTCTACTTTCATGTCTCTAGGTTTTATCTCTTGGTACAGATGTTTTTCCGGAATACAAACTTCAGTCGCCGCCGATGCATCCTTGGACAATCCTCCATTATTCTCCATTCAAGGCGATCTGGGACTGGCTTGTGTTGGCTCTTGTTACATATACTGCCGTTGTTACTCCATATATGGCTTCATTCGTGCTGGCGATGGATCAAGAGAGGGAGAAAATGAACGAAAATCTTCAAACTGAAGTAGACAACGGTAGTAGTGATTACGTTTACTCTGATCCGTTGGTCATCGTGGATTATGTCGTGGACATTATGTTTGTTATCGACATATTTATAAACTTTAGGACGACTTACGTCGATAGCAACAATGAAATTATCAGCAATCCTTGTCGAATTGCTGTTCATTATATTAAGACATGGTTTATCATTGATATACTGGCTGCAATTCCCTTTGAATTACTGTTTATGATTGGTGACACAGACCAGGTAAGCTACACGACGTTACATTGGTATGCTGTATTAGTTACTAGGATAGATAACTGCCTGGGAATAGCTACATTCTTCATCTTAAACTACTATAATCTTATTTACACTGGATAACTCTATCAGCTATATAATAATAATAATAATAGTCTTTTTATTGGAAAATAACCCTTAACAAACGTAAGAGTTTTACAGTTAAAATATGTACATCACAAGAATTTAGGCCAATATTTACAAGTAAAGGAAAGTAACATACAGATTACTGATGTCAACAACACGTATCTAAAATTCAAAAAGACATCTGTTAATAAATACCCGTTTAAATCTCTCAGTTCTAACTTTGGGCAAAGTATAATTGTGGTTGCGCTCTCTCAAACACCTTGTCCTCTGAGGCGGTAACAGCTCGTTTAGCGGATTAGGCCCTATCAGGGTTGCTTACAATTTTATTCCATAATTTGTGATCCCGTTCTTTAATAACGTCATTAATGTTAATAAGATGACTAGTGTACCCAAACCTATGTGCACGGCGAAGGAAACTGTCTACTTGTTCCAGATACTTATTTTTATATGCACATCCCCATACCTCTATACTAAAATATAACATTGGCATAACAAGACTATTAAAGAGTAAGTGAAGATCATGAGTAGCATAGCCATAAAATTTACACACTCTTAGGATATGGAGTTGTGAGCTAACTGTTCTCCCTAGAGGTCCAATAAGGGCCATCCCTTATTGCGGTGTTTGGTACAGTCAAACTGGAGGCACTCTTCTCACATGCAGCCAAGGCGAAATTTTAATCAGATAACTGAACTGGGCAGGTATTGAACCCAGATCGCAGAGGTGAAAGACACGTGCGCTAACCACTGTGCCACCAACACCCCTTGAGATTCATGAGAGGATTTGTTGTAGTTGGTCTCTCCCGTACTTCAAGGGCTTTTCAGCTTTCGTCCCTTTGAACACCTAGATATTTTGCCAGAAGTGGCTACATTGATCTATAATGCTTTCACAATCTAGCCACTGGCTACAAGTAAGGATTGTTAGCTGCTGGGTCTTTTTCTTTTTCTTTTTCTTTTTTGTATTCTTTCTTTTTCTTTTCATTTTTTTCCTTTCTGAATACAAATGCCGAACGTTTTGCATATACGTGAAATTCGGTTCAAAAAAGGCGGGAATTTTTATTACGTTTTGTAAAGGCCCACAGTTTCCTAGGTATAGGTAATTTTTGTATGGCTTCGTTGTTAAAGGGTATTGGCAATATAGATTAAGTTTGTCTAATTTGAAAGAAGTCGTCAAAAGGTAAAAAAGTCCTTTTGCAACTTTTCCGTATTTTTCTTTTCGTTTACGAGATATTTCAGTTGTTTGATGTGTAAATTTAATGAAATGGTTTCAGACGTAATAACCAGATCTGTGGTCGCACTGCAGAACTTTATGTAATAAATTTATTTCTTTTACAGACCACTACTCTGATTGGTTTATTAAAAACCGCGCGATTGTTACGTTTGGTAAGAGTGGTCAGAAAGTTGGACTATTATTCTGAATATGGTGCAGCAGTGTTATGTCTCCTAATGCTTGCCTTTGCTCTGATTGCACACTGGCTGGCATGCATATGGTATGCCATTGGGAACATCGAAAGACGTGATCCGACAGTGCGTGGTTGGTTGGATACTCTTGCCGAAGACACTAGTCAACCTTATAACGATTCTGTCTTAAGCAGTGGGCCAAGCCAGCAGTCTAGATACGTCACTGCACTGTACTTCACTTTGAGCAGCCTGACGAGTGTTGGATTTGGCAACGTCTCACCAAACACGAACGCTGAGAAAATATTTAGTATATGCGTTATGGTGATTGGATGTAAGTTGAGTTGTGTTGTTTTTTGTTGTTGTGAGAGCCACACCTTATAGCGTATGTCAATATAGCTAACGTAGTATCATATCTGTATTGTATAAATTAACGACACTTTATTGCAGCAGTCCGTGCATGGAGTTGTCCGAGGCGACATTATTATTTTAAATTGTTAGACTACATGTTTTCTGCAGAACCATTACATTCTGTAGGAACAGATGCAATGAAACATCACAACAGTCCCGTTTTCAATCTTTCTCCTTTCTTTGCGCAGCCCAGCAATGTGCACGGTTGGCAGTACGACATTAGCGAGGTTCAGATCACACTTCCACTACCGCTACCGTAAATGTGGTTAAGCTGGTGTAATGTTCGTTTTTTTCGTCCTGAGTCGTAAATGGTTGTAATCCTAGTACCGTAAAACGCTTTCTTTTTGCACTTGGTTTGAGACCTCCGACCATTACTGAACGTAAAAAGAATATTAGAGATGCTTAATTATATGATTATATTTATGGTAGCGGTAGTGGAAGTATGATCTGAACCTCGCTATTGTTCACAGTTTAGAGTACATCATCATCGACAGTTAGCACACATTGTTCACAGTTAACAGCACAACATTGTTCACAGTTGACAATACAACATTGTTCACAGCTGGCAGCACAACATTGTTCACAGTTGACAATACAACATTGTTCACAGTTGACAACACAACATTGTTCACAGTTGACAACACAACATTGTTCACAGTTGACAATACAACATTGTTCACAGTTGACAACACAACATTGTTCACAGTTGACAACACAACATTGTTCACAGTTGACAACACAACATTGTTCACAGTTGACAGCACAACATTGTTCACAGTTGACAACACAACATTGTTCACAGTTGACAACACAACATTGTTCACAGTTGACAACACAACATTGTTCACAGTTGACAGCACAACATTCTTTTCAGCTTGCAGCAACATTGTTCACAGTTAGCAGCACAACATTAAATATATTGTTCACAGTTAGCAGCACCACATTGTTCATATTTGGCAGTACTGCATTACCCACAGCTTGCAGCACATGTCAACTTGCACAGCATTATTCACGGTTGCCATTACAGCACTATGCAACATTGTTGCTGGTTTGTAGTGCAGCACGGTGTAGCTTGGTTGGCAGTTCTCAGTTAACAGCATTAGCAGCACAGCATTGTTCATGGTTCCCTATACAAAATTGTCCATAATTTATTTGTTTGTGACACGTATATTGCTGTCATTGCCAGATCTGTCAGCCCTTTTTCTATTTGTTTACAATTATGATACTTTATTTTCTAGCACTCTTCTACGCTGCAGTATTTGGAAATGTTGCAGCTATAATAGCACGTCTATATTCAAGCACAGCACACTTTCACGAACAAATGCAGAAAATGCGAGAATTTATCCGGTTTTACCAGTTACCAAAGCACTTGAGACACAGAATTGAAGACTACGCCCATCACCAATGGTCGTACACCAATGGTATTGACATGAACGAGGTAAGGATGTTTGTCTAGACTGTACCATTCGCCCAATGACCGCCTGAGAAGCTGTCTAGGGTAAGGGTTTATGGTGGGATTCAGAGCCTTTATTCTTAGTGTTTGGCACTAAACTGCACTTGTACTGGATGTTTATCTATTGGCGCCGGGAAATTATATATATATATATATATGTATATATATATATGGAGGAGATAATTCATCGAAAAAAGAGTGTGTTCTGACCCTCACCCAGCGAATTTTAGCCCAATCTTCAGAGATATGGGGCTTGGGGAAAGGGATGGCCATAGCAATTCTAGCCTCTTCAGTTCCGCCGCTTTGAGTTTCCCATGGGGTAAATCTTGACTATATAATTATGCTCTATACTCTGTTTAACGCAAGACGATCTTGTCTGTCAAGTGCATGAACTATGGAGAGTTTCTGGAAGCCTGTGCAATGTTTTCATAATGCTTTATTATATGGCACGAATTACTTCCAGTAAAATCACGCGCTGTGATTGGTTGCTGACGTGGCGAGATTTCTCCGTAATGACCGCGGGCATTATGAAAATTGTTAATGCCCTACGATTGGAAACAAACAAAAAATCCTAATAAGAATGTTATTGCTGCAAAAGGACGAAAATAAATGAAATAAATGACAATGAACATTCTAAAAGTAAATTTTAGTATCCAGACGAGAAAGAAACAACAAAAAATAACGCTAGTCCGGTGTTTTGACGAAGTTAAAGAAAGCGAAGACCAAGAAATACATGATTCATTTTATAAAAAGTGCCACTGATATAATAAACTATACTTAATAACCTTGACTGTTTGGTCTTTACAGTAAAATATCAAACCTCGGCCTTGAACGTATTAATCTCGCTATCGCTCGGTCAATGCAGCAAGTCCTCGTTTTGATATTTTCCCATATTTTAAAGACCTCACTCACGGTTATTAAGTAGTTATTATTTTATCTTTCAGGTTATGCGTTGTCTACCACAATGCTTGCAAGCCGATATTTGTGTACACATGCATCGCCAACTCATCTCAGAAAAGAAAGTCTTTTTATCAGCAAGCCGAGGATTCTTACGAGAATTTTCTCTTAAATTAGAAACTATTCATTTACCTCCCGGGGACTACATCTTGTACAATGGCGACGAAGTGGACACTCTTCATTTTATAAGTCGTGGTACTATTGAAGTAGTCGACGATCGTGATTATATTTTGGCTATTTTAGGTAATGAAGAAGACACCATGTTTTTTAAATTTATTTTGAGCGGTCGAGCCTTTGGTCCGTTCACGAGGCTATTTTATAAGCATAGTAGGAACATGAAGAAGAAGAGCTTCTGGTCGAATCGGTTGAGAATCTTACTACCGTGCTTGATTAGGTTACCTCGTTTTTGTTTGAGTAACATGCTTCAAGATAACAGACGTTTGGTGGACGTTCGTCAAGCTCAATTACTGAGAAAAGATTTCTGAGCCCCAGACAAGGTTAGCCTGCGTAGCTGGCGGTATTAGGCAGCGCCCGTAGGCGGGCAATACTTCTAATGCCAACCTTCTGTCTGGGGGTCAGAAATCTTTTCTGAGTAATTGAGCTTGACGAACGTCCACCAAACGTCTGTTACATTACACGAAGCTCGCAAGCGTACCACATGCACTACATGTATACGTATAACTTATCATATCACTCAAGATGTTACCACGGAAAATCAAGTTAGTAACCAAAGTTCAAAATAGCCAATCACAGATCGAGGTTCGAATTTTGAACCTATCTAGTTGTCAGAATTTTAGACGTGTGCTTCAGTTATCTTCTTAAAAATTCGGTAAACAGTGGCGCAACTACAGCATAGAAGGGGTAGGTAAATCCCACGGGCCCCAAACAAAAGGAATTAATAAGGGGGTCCCGAGTAATCTGTGACATCATCATGTCATGAGGGCATGATTTGCTCGAATAAGGTTTTAAACCATTTTCACACCTGTAAGTCTCCAACACCAATTCATAACAAAGTCAATTAGGATATTAAGGGAAAAGTTAGATCAAACATCAAATGTAACGACACCGAATTTGACTTCTGGTCGATCTTTATTCTGTTCGCGGTCATTTGAGTATAACCCGACCAGAGCCGTATATGCTTAGTTGCGCCACTGTGAATAAGTCAAGAAATTGTGATACTACATTTCCGAATTTTAAAGTAGGATCTTTTATGTTGTTTTACATATAAAGGCCATGGAGATGTGTTTGGAGATGAGTTTAGTGTCAACCCCGACGGTCCTCTGAAGAAAGCCAATGGTAATGTTCGAGCGTTGACTTACTGTGACCTGCAGAAAATATCACGTGATGACTTACTTGAAGTACTGGAGAAATATCCAAAGTTTTGGGAAGTATTTAATAGAGAGTTCGAGGTGACATATAACCTTTCTTGTGGACATGAAAAGGTAAGGGGAATGGACATTTAATTTGACAAATAGATTACATGTGTACTGTAATAGATGTTATAGATCACAGATGAGTGACAGCGTGTAAAGAAGTACGACACGAGACAAAGTCCAGTTGCGTGACTATCCTTCTTTACACGCTGTGACGTCTTCTGTGCTCTATTACAGTACACACGCACGGAAAAATGTAATTTATTTGTTTTATACAATAAAAATTCAGATGGTTTATTCAACGATATAATTAAATTAACAACAGGCGCTTATTGCAGTAGCAATTCTGACTACTATAGTTACAGACTTTTGTTGTTACTGTACTTTTGTTGTTACTCTCCTTTTGTTGTTACTGTACTTTTGTTGTTACTGTACTTTTGTTGTTACTGTACTTTTGTTGCTACTGTACTTTTGTTGTTACTGTACTTTTGCTGTTACTGCACTTTTGTTATTACTGTACTTTTGTTACTGTACTTTTGTTGTTACTGTACTTTTGTTGTTACTGTACTTCTGTTGTTACTGTACTTTTGTTGTTACTGTACTTTTGTTGTTACTGTACTTTTGTGGTTATTGTACTTTTGTTGTTACTGACTGTACTTTTTTTGTTACTGTACTTTTGTTGTTACTGTACTTTTGTTGTTACTGTACTTTTGTTGTTACTGTACTTCTGTTGTTACTGTACTTTTGTCGTTACTGTACTTTTGTTGTTACTGTACTTTTGTTGCTACTGTACTTTTGCTGTTACTGCACTTTTGTTATTACTGTACTTTTGTTACTGTACTTTTGTTGTTACTGTACTTTTGTTGTTACTGTACTTCTGTTGTTACTGTACTTTTGTTGTTACTGTACTTTTGTTGTTACTGTACTTTTGTGGTTATTGTACTTTTGTTGTTACTGACTGTACTTTTTTTGTTACTGTACTTTTGTTGTTACTGTACTTTTGTTGTTACTGTACTTTTGTTGTTACTGTACTTTTGTTGTTACTGTACTTCTGTTGTTACTGTACTTTTGTCGTTACTGTACTTTTGTTGTTACTGTACTTTTGTTGCTACTGTACTTTTGCTGTTACTGCACTTTTGTTATTACTGTACTTTTGTTACTGTACTTTTGTTGTTACTGTACTTTTGTTGTTACTGTACTTCTGTTGTTACTGTACTTTTGTTGTTACTGTACTTTTGTTGTTACTGTACTTTTGTTGTTACTTTACTTTTGTGGTTATTGTACTTTTGTTGTTACTGACTGTACTTTTTTTGTTACTGTACTTTTGTTGTTACTGTACTTTTGTTGTTACTGTACTTTTGTTGTTACTGTACTTCTGTTGTTACTGTACTTTTGTTGTTACTGTACTTTTGTTGTTACTGTACTTTTGTTGTTACTGTACTTCTGTTGTTACTGTACTTTTGTTGTTACTGTACTTTTGTTGTTACTGTACTTTTGTTGTTACTGTACTTCTGTTGTTACTGTACTTTTGTTGTTACTGTACTTTTGTTGTTACTGTACTTTTATTGTTACTGTACTTTTGTTGTTACTGTACTTTTGTTGTTACTGTACTTTTGTTGTTACTGTACTTTTGTTGTTACTGTACTTTTGTTGTTACTGTACTTTTGTTGTTACTGTACCTTTGTGGTTATTGTACTTTTGTTGTTACTGACTGTACTTTTTTTGTTACTGTACTTTTGTTGTTACTGTACTTTTGTTGTTACTGACTGTACTTTTGTTGTTACTGTACTTTTGTTGTTACTGACTGTACTTTTGTTGTTACTGTACTTTTGTTGTTACTGACTGTACTTTTGTTGTTACTGTACTTTTGTTGTTACTGTACTTTTGTTGTTACTGTACTTTTGTTGTTACTGTACTTTTGTTGTTACTGTACTTTTGTTGTTAGTGTACTTTTGTTGTTATTTACTTTTGTTGTTACCGTACTTTTGTTGTTACCGTACTTTTGTTGTTACTGTACTTTTGTTGTTACTGTACTTTTGTTGTTACTGACTGTACTTTTGTTGTTACTGTACTTTTGTTGTTACTGACTGTACTTTTGTCGTTACTGTACTTTTGTTGTTACCGTACTTTTGTTGTTACTGTACTTTTGTTGTTACTGTACTTTTGTTGTTACTGACTGTACTTTTGTTGTTACTGACTGTACTTTTGTTGTTACTGTACTTTTGTTGTTACTGACTGTACTTTTGTTGTTACTGTACTTTTGTTTTTACTGTACTTTTGTTGTTACTGTACATTTGTTGTTAGTGTACATTTGTTGTTACTGTACTTTTGTTGTTACTGACTGTACTTTTTTTTTTACTGTATTTTTTTGTTACTGTACATTTGTCGTTACTGTACTTTTGTTGTTACTGACTGTACTTTTGTCGTTACCGTACTTTTGTTGTTACTGTACTTTTGTTGTTACTGTACTTTTGTTGTTACTGTACTTTTGTTGTTACTGTACTTTTGTTCTTACTGTACTTTTGTTGCTACTGACTGTACTTTTGTTGTTACTGTACTTTTGTTGTTACTGACTGTACTTTTGTTGTTACTGACTGTACTTTTGTTGTTACTGTACTTTTGTTGTTACTGACTGTACTTTTGTTCTTACTGTACTTTTGTTGTTACTGTACTTTTGTTGTTACTGACTGTACTTTTGTTGTTACTGACTGTATTTTTGTTGTTACTGTACTTTTGTTGTTACTGACTGTACTTTTGTTGTTACTGTACTTTTGTTTTTACTGTACTTTTGTTGTTACTGTACATTTGTTGTTAGTGTACATTTGTTGTTACTGTACTTTTGTTGTTACTGTACTTTTGTTGTTACTGTACTTTTGTTGTTACTGTACTTTTGTGGTTATTGTACTTTTGTTGTTACTGTACTTTTGTTGTTACTGTACTTTTGTTGTTACTGTACTTTTGTGGTTATTGTACTTTTGTTGTTACTGACTGTACTTTTGTTGTTACCGTACTTTTGTTGTTACTGTACTTTTGTTGTTACTGTACTTTTGTTGTTACTGACTGTACTTTTGTTGTTACTGTACTTTTGTTGTTACTGTACTTTTGTTGTTACTGTACTTTTGTTGTTACTGACTGTACTTTTGTTGTTACTGTACTTTTGTTTTTACTGTACTTTTGTTGTTACTGTACATTTGTTGTTAGTGTACATTTGTTGTTACTGTACTTTTGTTGTTACTGACTGTACTTTTTTTGTTACTGTACTTTTTTGTTACTGTACATTTGTTGTTACTGTACTTTTGTCGTTACTGTACTTTTGTCGTTACTGTACTTTTGTCGTTACTGTACTTTTGTCGTTACTGTACTTTTGTCGTTACTGTACTTTTGTCGTTACTGTACTTTTGTCGTTACTGTACTTTTGTTGTTGCTGTGCTTTTGTTGTTACTGTACTTTTGTTGTTTCTGTACTTTTGTTATTACTGTACTTTTGTTGTTACTGTACTATTGTTACTAAAGCCATCTCTATTCACTTTAAGCCCGACAGGACATTTGATACCAATGCATCTCATACAAATGCGCCTTCAGTACATGGAAATGGTCCGCTGGAAAGCGGGCGAAACTCGTTGAACGTTGAGATTCCAATAATCATTGAAACGTCACCTGAGGGTCAGGCGAATATGCCCTTTGAGCATATGGATGAGGAACGCAGTCCAAGCTCTGCCATAAAACACATGAAGCCTCGAAGAAAGGAAGGTTGTGTCCACAATGTTCGATCATTAGCTAAACAAACCACGACCAAAGAAGGACACGTATCAGAAGCGACGCCTGAAAGAACGCACGTGTGTTCGTGTTCACGAATTGAAAAAGTTGAAGAACAGTTACAAGAACTTTCTCAAAAGTTGCAACGAATGGATAATAAAATAGGAGGTGATATCGAAGCGATCTTCGAGGTTCTAAAAACCTGCAGAGACGCGTTGAATAAAAAGGAAGACGACATACCTGATACAGTGGTATAAGAATGACCTGACGACGACACACCGCTACTCCATCCGGGCTCTACTACGCACGGAAAGCGGCAGACCAATCAACGACTTGTTTTCGTAGCCACCAACTGTTCAACAAAATCAACTAAGTGACTTTTCGTAAATTAAAATATATATCATTCAATTGTAGCAGGAATTCTGCTATCGTTAATGGAAATAGACGGTGACTATCGCCATGGCGGTTTTAAAACCACTTACTGATTTAGAATGAAAGCGGTGTGCATCTCGAGAAAAACTAGAAGAGCCTCTCGGATGCCGGCCTGTCAGGTACTCGTTCATTGAGACCCCACTACCTGGACAGTCTCACAGTCGTCCCAAACGTGTTTGACCGATAGATAGATCTGATCCATAGGCTATCCTAAGATAGAAATCAGGAATTATCCACCGAAATCTGATTCCAATCAGAAATTAGATATTTCGAAGTTGTTATTCTGGCCAGTATTGTAAGGATGGACGATGATCCATTTACCTTACCACATCGCTATCAAACGTCTTTACGCTTGCGTACACTTATAGACCAAAAAGGGCGGGAAACTCTATTACGTTTTCTATACGCCTTTTCTGAAACGCAAGATATACTTTTTAAGTAGATATTCGAGTTTTACTCAGTGTTCTTGCTCTGGTTGTTGTCATGGTTTCTAAATGTAAATTAAACTTGCAGACCAGTTGCATAAATCTCGATATTTATCATTATATTACAAAAATAGCACACTTTTGTAAACTGAAAAAGTTGTGACGCAGTGAAAACGATTTATTTTTCACATTTCTTGTACTCCTACAAATTTACGCACGAGGAACGTTTGACAGCGGTGTTCGCCTGTAGTGAGTGATCCTCGTTGGTTAACCTCATTTACCTGTGACCTAATAGGGTTTGGGTTAGAAAGTTTGCATTTGGGACAAGCTAAGGGTTATAGGATATATTATTGGGAAATGTGAATTGGGAAAAGTATTTAATATTTTTTAACTTGAGTGAGATTTTAAGTTGATACCCCAAAGTTTTTAAGTTAATATTCGTTTTTTGTCTCGATTTGTTTATCCAGATTAAATCAAAAATAATTTTCCGTATTTCTGACGACAACCATCTTCAGAAGTTTTAAAACACGTTTTAGAGCGCCCTAGATTTACGCGCGAGGTTTTACGCTCTAGGGTTCGCGCGCGATGATTCACCCACAAGGGTTCACGCCAACATGGCGCTCACGCTTGTTAAATAAAATTGGCTCCACTGATATATAAACTATATATAAACTGGATAGGCCATTCCCTATGGCCAGCAGTCAAAAAGTTCCTGCCAGTCGCCGCCATCTTACGTAGTGGGACATATGACACATTGCGGCCTTGGAACTTGTTCCCAATCCCAAAGTTTACCGGCATATATAAGCAATCTTGACGTCGCACGGTCAGATTATCCTGGGGGAGCAATATTATTAAAGTACTCTGTGGGGATGCCGGTTCATTTAGTTTTCACTGTTTAACAACAAATACAGACAAAAGATGGCAAGTACACAACACGAGATATTATTAAGGCATTAAGATTACTATAAACGGTACAATTTAAGACTTGGAATTGAATTCTTCGTAGATTTTATAGTCTGTTTTTCAGTTTATCTTCTTTAAGTAGCTCTCTTTATCTGTTTTCAATCTATGAAAGCTTATGAACTTATAATAATTTATATTAAGTGCTGGTGCGTTGGTCTGATCTCTGCCACAGGCTCTAGTCTCGTACTTTCAACGGTAGGCCACTAGTACTGGTAACTCTACGTGACCTGCACCTTGGGTATATTGACGCTGAGGAAAACAAAATAAAATGGTTATAACTGTATGTTAAACATTAACCAGCCTGATTCCCCAATCAAGGAATTTTTGCGTATTGGACATGAACTGGTGACCCATAAAATATTATAGCCTTTAATCTGTTTTTATTACATACCCAAACTCTAACTTTCTAGGTTCTCGAGTCGTGACAGCATTAATTGTACCGACCTTGTCCAGATCAGCGTGCAAACTATTATTTTTCTTAGTGTGAATACTGAACAATGATTACGGAGGATTAACTCCACCAATTGTCTTTCATACAGTATATATAAATCCATCATTATTGATCCATCCATCTATCTG